>PVJA010034565.1:0-22437 GCA_004027025.1 Myocastor coypus | reverse complement strand
TACAGAGAGGAAATGGGGTGATGATTTCTCGAAATGGAGAGGTGAGGAAGAAGATCCAAGCTGACAGCTTGGCAGATGTGAGGGGGCTGCCTTAGGGCAATCTGTGCTAGTGACAGGTGAGCAGAGACTGATTCTAGCCAGCTGCTCCCTGTAGCAGGAACAGTGTGTGCAAGGGGACACACTGTGCTCCCCATTCTCTCTGCCCATCCGGTCATTTAAATTTCCACATATTCCCACTCCCTCATCCCTTCTGTCCGTACAGCCCCTGCCTTATTCCAGAACCTCCTCCCTGTTCACCTGGAGCACACCACGGCTCCCAAGCCGAGCTGTCTGTTGAGGGCATTCACCCATCATACATGGCTTATGCTGCAGATGTGACCATGTCACCTCTTAGATCAAACCCTGTAGGGCTTCCTGATTCTGGTAGCATATACTGCCCTTCCTCCAGGTACCCTTCTGGAACTCCATGGCTATGTGAACTTTTCTATCTCCCCTCTACCTCATGTGTCTCTGTGGTGTTGGACACTCCCATGGACACTCTACAGCCCTGGTGCAGGTAGGACAAAGCTGGTGCTCACTCATCCTACAGCACTTCATTGTTTGGAAGATGTCTACCTTCCAGCAGACTAAAATCCCCAAGAAAGACAATGCACATGTTGTTAGTAGGTGCATCTCAAGGCAGAGTACCCAAGCAGGTCACTTGTGGTGCATGCAGGTAGCTATGAGAAATCGGATGTAGTAAAGGGGAAAAGGAGGGGAAAGGGTTCTGCTCTAGAGGCTGGCAGCACAAACATCTGCAGGAGCTGGTGACAGGTCATCTGGATGGTCTTAGCCTAAGGTGACCTTCATCTGCTAGTTGCTATAACTATTTTCTGGGTGTTGGGAGTGAAAAACTGAGACAACTATGGGCAGTGAGTTAGCTATCCTGAAGGCCGATGGCTCAGTTGCACAATCATGAAGAGAAAACCCTGTTCTGCTTCCTGTACCAGAACAGAGTGGGCATGGGCTAGGCAGGCAGCCCCGAGAGTCATTCTGTAAGGAGCCTTAGAGTAGTAATGAAGTACAGTGAAAAAGAAACAGGTTCCAAACAGCGACACTTGCGAGGGAGAGCATTATAGTACTGCGACCAGCCGTGTGATGGGGTTCGGGGCCTGGCAAGCTCAGGAGGCACATTTTCTAGTGTTGCCTCCCTAAACTTCTAAGGAAGGGAGCTGTCAGTTGTTCTGCTCCTCCTGAATGAGTGGACTGTAAGTAACACATAGCATCTTGTGGTACTAGAACACCTCTTGCTGTCCTGCTGGGAAGCACCTAGGTCTCCAAACAAGTGCTTAATGTCTAGAAAAAATGGTCAACTTATCTGTAAGCATTTCAGAGCCAGACAAGTCTTCAGAAGCCCGGTGGAGTACATGCAGTTCTCTGGCAATCCTTAGCAAGCAGATTTGGCATGATTCAAATCCTCCTCTAATATGGTTTTAGCATTAATCAGGGCAAAATTCTGATGTGCACCTGTATGAACCTGCATTTATTTTTCAGTTTGGAACAGGGACAGGAAAAGGGCATATTGTGGACTAGCCCTTCTCTATGAGTTTCCTAGGGCTCTCTCTCTCTCTCTCTCTCTCTCTCTCTCTCTCTCTCTCTCTCTCTCTCTCTCTCTCTCTCTCTTTGTCTTTTTGAGACAGGGTCTCAGTATGCAGTTCAGGCTGGCCTTGATCTCACTTTTGTGGTCCAGGCTGGTCTCAAACTCTCACGGATCCTCTTGCCTCAGCCTCCCAAGTGCTGGGATTACAGGCGTGCGCCAGCACACCCAGCAAGTGAGTTGCTGCAAAGCAATTGGCTGGAAACAGCAGCAATGTGTCCTGTTCCAAAGGCAAGTGGTCTCCAGTCACAGTGCCAGCAGGGCCACACTCTCAGGGTGTCTCCTCCCATCCACAGCCCACAGCTTCTCCCTGTGACCACTGGCTTCCTCAGCTTCTGGCGAGTCACTGTAGCATGGGTGTCCACATGTACTCTACTTCCCTGTGTTTCTTCCCTAATGTCTGTTTCCTCTCTGTCTGTCTGTCTGTCTGTCTGTCTGTCTGTCGGTCTGTCTCTCTCTCTCTCTCTCTCTCTCTGTCTCTGTCTGTCTGTCTGTCTGTCTCTCTCTGGTATGACATCTTTCCTAATACTATGTGTTGGTTACTTTCCTCTTGTTGGGACAAAATACCCAACACCCAGAATTAAGGAAGGAAGGGTTCATTTAAGTCACAGTCAGTCAGTCAGTGGAGGTTTCAGTCCATACTCAGCTAGCTCTAAGGCCGAGTGGCACATGACACAGAGAGCAGCCATTCACAGCAGTGACAGACGCCAACAGCAAGGGCAAAAGGGAGGATTAGCACAACAATGGCTACAGACAGCAAGCGCGTCTCCCTTATGTTGCGTTCCGGTTATCCACCCCAGGCTGGGTGCAGTACTCATGCCCATGATTTCAGCACTGGATCATGATCATGGGTTAATCACAAACTTTAGAAGTTTGTCCTAGACTGCAAGAGGCTTTGTTGGGACAACTAGACACAGATCACAACATATCATAAATCTCATCTGAAGACCCTCACTTATGTATACAAAGAAACTATTTCCAAAAATTATTGAGGTAGACTTGGGTGGACAATTTGGGACACACAGTTAAGATTATCACATGCCTGAACTCCAGCATTAGTGATGAGACTGGCACCTGGGGAGCATTGGGGTGTGGCCAGAACACAGAAGGTTGTTTGCACCTGGGACACTTGAGGATTTGACCTTGGTGGCCCATTGCTGTACTCCCATGATGCCAGTAACTAATTCTGACTGCTGCACTACAGGCAATGTTCCAGATCCTCTTGTCTTGAGCTAGGACCTAGTTTGAAACTTAAAAACTAAGTTTCTTACATGATTAAAACCTTTGTCTTAATGACTTTTCTTGTTGCTGAGATAAAACACCCAACACACAAAGTTAAAGGAGGAAAAGTTTACTTAGGTCACAATTTGTAGAGGTTTCAGTCCTTAATCAGCTGGGTTAAGGACTGAGGGGAGCAAGCCTCTTTCTGTCCCTTATATTGGGACAGGCTACCTGCCCTAGGACAGATAGAGCACTCACATAAACACAACATTGGACCTTGAACCAATAACAAATTCAGCTACTGTAGTGGATTTGTACCTCGTGGTCAACTTATTATACCCAGCTTAATAATACCAGCATGGTGCTGGGTGTAAGAGCCCCACCTGAGGGTGTTGCCAGCAGCATAAAAGGCAGGTCAGGAGAATCTGCTGAAACACTATTAGGATGCTGTGTGGAGAAGCTGTTGGAGCTGCTGAAAGCTGCTAGTTCTCTTGGGCTGTTCTGTTGGAGGACCTTGTCATGCTGGCTTTCCTGATGAACTTTGGAGAAGCTGTGGTCCTCATCTTGAGCATGGCTTCTTGACTCCAGAGGGGAAGATGGTGCACTGCTCGGCTTCATGGGAACTGATAGAAACTCCTCTTTCCTTATTGCTGGAGGAGCTCACAACCGCGCTTTGGCTAAGGATGGCTGTGGTACTTTTTGGCACAGGGTGAGGCTCTAGGCATTTACCCTGAGCATTGCTTCCTAGCTCCAGTGAAGATCCCTCAACCTGCTAGCACAGATCCTTCATCCCACTGGCAGAGACTTTCTTGTTTCCACCCCTGAACTTTGGGCCTTTCCAGCACAGATCTGTGAAGCAGGCCTACATGAGACTGTGTTGCAGGCTCTAGGCTTCTAGTTGGACTTATGGGAGGAATTGTTATGGGCTCTAGGATTTCAGCTGAACTCACGCAGGATATTAGGGTCCAGGCCTTCAGCTGGATTCTTTAATGTTTAGTGTGTGGATAGATATTCTGCACTTCTTGAATATGATTCTTGGGTGAGTATTTATAAAATAATATTATACAATGTGTTCTATATTATATTGCTCACCTTATAAAAACTCCAGACCATGACAGTCACCTCTGAAAAACCTGCCCCCGTGATTGCATGGGGCTTAGGGGACATCTAGACAAAGACTGAGAAAGCCTTTGAAGAAACACTGACTATCTAAGAGGACAGAAAGACATTTTTCAATTCATAGTAGTTTCTAAATAAAATGGTGATAAGTATCATAACTTCCAAGCTTCCCTGACCTCTAGGAGTTCATACCCTTGTGTGCATAAAGGTGTCAGAATTTGTCTTTGGAGCAGATTCTTTCATGACCTGCCTTCCTGCTTGAAGGCTTAATTCTCCCTATCTACTTTGCAATGAATTCTACTCACACTCTGCACCTCCCATGTGTCTTGCCTGGCTGTGTGTGGGGGCAGGGTAGCAGGGATCAAACTTAGGACCTTTCCCTTTTCAGGCAGGTGCTTATGCTGCTGTGCTATTTCTCCAAAACTCTCACTTGACTTCTTTCATCAAGGGCACAAAGAGCAGGGTCCAGTGGAGTGAGGGCCCACATCTGGCTGTGTGGGAACCTGGCTTCTGGGTGGCCATCTTGTAGGCAGTACCAACTTTGGTTAGCATGGGCCATATGGGGCCCTCACCTGTGGGTTGCTATGAGAGGCGAGGCCAGTAACTCCACAGGCAAGCGACTGTGTCCTAAGGCACAGGGTGAGCAGGCTCTGAGCAGTGGGGTGGCCTGCAGACAAGTTCTAGAGGCAAAAGTAGATAAGATAAGGATTTGATTTCAAAAATAGAGAGCATTTCAGCACAGGGACCTTTCAGGTTTTAGGGAACAGGACAATGTTTCTGTGTTCTTTGCCAGTAAACCAGTAGGCCAGTACTTAGAACCAAGGATCACCTGCTCTTCCATCTGCCCCGTTCCTTTCCATCTATATTCTTGTTTTGTGGCATGGAGATTCCAAGCCCTATGCAAGCTAGGCAAGGCCAGGCTCTATCACCCCAGTCCCTTTTATTCTATTTTTGAAACCAAGGGTCTTACTAAGTTGCCCAAAGCTGGTCTGGAACTTGCTGTCTTCCTGTCTTAGCCCCCTAAGGGACAGGCATTTGCCACTATGTCTGTCTGGTCATAATTTTTCAGAATAGCAGCAAGTTTTGAATTTTAGAATGTGAGTGGAAGGCATCTGTAAGCAATGATAGAGACTGCTTCAAAATTCTACTCTTAAATTGCTTGATTTTACTTTATCTTTTACAAGTAGTGAGGAGGGACCTCTGTCCTTCAGCCTGCCAGGCAAATGCTGTCCTACTGAGCTAAATCCCCTGGCTTTTATGTTGCTTTAAATTGGGTTTGGGTCTGAGAGAGAGAGAGAAGCATAGAGAGCTAACTAATTCCTACAACTCACTCGTAGATTTTAGAAAACCTACCGCCATGGGATCCAGATGTTTCCGATTATGGCTGTAAGCATCAGGGTCAGTTGTGGCTTCATCCACAAAACGATAATAGATTTTATGGAGAGGAAAACTAAATAAATGAACAAGGGTTGGATGTGATAATGCACACCTGTAATACCAGACTCTGGGAAGCTGAGGCAGGAGAACCAAATTGAAGACCAGCATGGACAAGTTAGTGACACCATGTCTTTAAAGAAAGAAAGAAAGAAAGAGGATGAGGCTTCCTCATCCAAAGAGCATGACATCTTCCAAGCCTAAGGCAGAAACATAGGTCTATATTAGTGAAAAAGCAAGGCAAGTTATGTGTAAAGAGGGAGATAAAAACAAAGCTCACATTTAATAGAAATCTTTAACAGAAATAATTTTAAATTCCAGTGAAATCCATTGGACTTTCAGAAAACGTTGACTGGAATAACTTTTGCAGGGTCCAGGAAAATGTGAGTGGTGCCCCCTCAACTGTCCCAGAAAGGACTGCTCAGCCAGGCTGCCGTGAGAGAAATCCTGGCAACTACACCATTCCACATGTAATCCAAGTGGTTTCAGAAGTCTGGACAGACCCAAAAAAGAAAGACCACAGCTATCAGCGTAAAATACTCAGAAAATCAGTGCGTGAACTTTCTCATGACCCAGGACATCTGTATGCCTAAGGGAATACCTGAGAAATTCCTGGAATTTGTTCTCTGAAGGAAAACATGGGAAAGATGAGATATGCAAAAGTGGAACCAGCCAGGATGAAAATGGAACAAGTCTAAGCCTGGGGTCAGTGCTGGGTAGGTGGAAGAGGACCGCTGGATAGGATTTTGCTAGTCAGTAAGGTGAAGATGGCTAAGATCTAAAGAAGCAGGGATTGCTTTTGACATAGCTGGAGTTAATGTTTGTTGTTATGGGAAATCTCCTAAGAAAAAGAAATCTAGAAGATTATGTTCTGTTATTAGAAAACAAAAAGAAAGTGAAGTTTTATGGGAAATAAATGGGCCAACTTACACCATAGGTTAAGCTAATGTAAAGCTGAGTCTCCTTGGAAAATAGAGGCTGTTCAAGAGAAATAAACCATCAGAGCAGTATCTCATGATTACAAAAAAGGAGGGAAAAAAAGAAATGATATTTTAAGAGCTGACATTTTGCAGTCTGTAATAAAGAGTGTCTCAGAAAGTACATAGAGAGAAATAGGTTCTTACAAGCCCCTAGGGTGACAGATAGCTGGTGTATTAATAACGCTTTGGTCAGGCTTCTGCCAAAAAGATCCCTAATGTGGAAAAGTGGACAGAAAAGGAGAACCCTCCCTCAAGAGACAGGTTTAATAGGTCTGAGAAATTCTATACAGAATTATACTGTATAGTATTATACTGTCTAGTGGATATGGCTACTGTGGTACCCAAATGTCTACCCCAGGGACTGCACGGGAAATGGATAATAAGAGTTTTCAGGTCTTCTAATTGGAAACAAAGGGTAAAGAGGGCACTTGTTGGCTTGAGCCATCATGACCACAAGCTGCCAAAGTCAGTGTGAAAGCAAAAGGGCCTTAAGTGCCACCAAGAGAGGGAGCAATCTGCATGGCCTGGCCTCCTTCCCCAGTGCAGCCCGCCAGTACCGTTACAGCCAAGGCAAGCTCCACAGAGGCCATTTGACCCTACTGACTTTGCCTACATGGCATTCTGGCTGGATCAAAAAGATCTTGAGATTTTTTTTCTTCATAGCTTCTGGCTTGTTCTTGTCTGTAGTCCACTGACAGGGCCTGGGGAACAGAATTCTCAGGAGTTGGGCTCTGGGGAGTGTGAGGAGGGAAGAACCTGCACATCAGGTCTAACTCTTAGCTGTTTGGATGTTTTTAGGTGATTTTTGGGAAAGACTTGGCCACATTGACTTCTTTTTCTTTTCTTTTCTTTTTTTGCGGGACCAGGGTTCGAACTCACGACCTTGCACTTGCCAGACAGGCACTTATGCCATGGAGCTATCTCCCCAGCCCCTAACATTGACTTCTGAAGGGCAGAAGAATCCAGCTGTTCCTATGAGGACAGCCAAGGCTGGCTATTTCAAGCTTTACAATACTATCATTTATTTAACCAGCTCTCTATTGATGGACAGTAATGGAGCTAACCTTTTGCTCTTACAAATAATACTGCAATAGACCATGCAAATGATGCTCTATATGTGTGTGAGTACATTTGTAGTTCAAATATCCGGAAGTTTCCCTGCTGGGTCAGAGAATATTGAGCAAATATTTAAAGAACGTTGGTTTGAAGAGCAACAGGTTACTAGGAGGTGCCTATTTATTTTGGTTTGGCTTTATCCACTGCCAATGATCCATAAAAGAAGAGAAGAAAGGGACACTCTTCATGGAATCAAATTCGAGAAATTATTATTGTACACCCATAGCCTAGACCAGCACTTGCCAACACTGTCCAGGGAATGGATGGCAGGGACCTCAAGCCCTTGTTCTATGACTTAACCATTTGTACAGTGCAGGCAAGCCGGGCTCATAGGTCTCAGGACCTTCCCTTAAAGAATTTCAAGAATGCGCTGGCGCCGCCAGCCCCGGCAACTGAGTTCAGGCACGGTGACTTGTGCCTGCAATGCCAGCACTGGGGAGGCTGAAAACAGGAGGATCACTACAAATTTGAGTTGCAAAGTGAGATCCTGAACAAAATACATTTAAAAAGAAATTTTAAGGAAAAGAAATAAGAACACAGAGGACCAATCAGGCAACACTTCGAACAAGTGACAGAAATAAACAGCAGCATGTGGTCCCAGTGCTCCAGGAGGTGGCGGTAGGAGGGCTGCAAGTTAGGGTCAGCCTGAGAAACTTAGTGAGAACCTGTCTCAAAATAAAAAAAAAAAAACTCAGCACAGAGACTGAGTTCAATTCCAAGTACTGCAGAAAACAAAACTTTGAACAATCAAAGACTAACTTACCAAAGTGGAAGAAAAAACATATTCCTTTAAAGAAGGGATGAAGGGAAAAGAACGTGGAAATGTCTCAGATGTGCACAAGCACACGTGGCTGCTGAGGGTGTGGGCAGCCCTGGCCCGAGGTGGCATCAAAATGTAAAATCTGGGCTGGGTTTCTAAGACTCAGTTAGAAAAATGTAAATCAACTAATTCACTCCATATAATTTTTATATCCAGTCCATGTTGAATGTCTGTGATACCATTTGAGATACCTACACTGTTTGTGACTATTATCATTGAAGTGAATTTCTCTTGTTTCACTTTTACTTTTTAATATAGATGCTAGTAATTTTCCAGTGAACAGTGTGGCTTGCATTGTGTGTCGACAAGTAGTTCAATTTGAAAGAGTTGCTGTTGAACAGACGGGGCAAACTGAAAGCAAGATCTGGCTCTCAGCTGAAACTCTGTAGAAAGAAAGAGACAAAAGCAATAAAGTGCCGCTTGCGGTCATTTCCAAGACTTGAATACAAACAGTAAATTACAAAGAGAATTGTTTCAGTGTTGAATTTCTGCATTAGATAACTACTGTGGTTATGTAAGACAATATCCCTGCTTGGGAAATACACTATGATATTTTAAAAGATAAAAGGACCATGAAGTATGTAACTTTCCTATAGAGTGGTTCAGAAAAAGTTGTACATCTTGTACAACTATACTTCATAAAAGATAGAAACTGCGAAAGAACCAGAGCAAGTCATAAAATAAATGTGGTAGAATAGTAGTAAGTGAGTGAGGATTTGATATACACAACCTGTGTGGCATTCACGGAACTGATTTTAGTTTTGCAGCTTTCTAAAAGTGTGAAGTGATTTCCAAATAAACACTTTTGAAATTGGAATACCTTGTGTCTTAGTCCCTTTCCTTGTTGCAGAGACAAAATACCTGATACCAGAAAGTTAACTAAGCAGTTTATTTAGGCTCAGACCTCAGACTTCCCTCAGGTAGGGGCATCAAAGAAGGGCCTGGCCAAGGAGAGCTGCTCTTGGTACAGAAGACCATAAGCAGACTAGCAAGGCAGGAGCTGGGGAGGGAGACAAGCTGCCTTCCATGGGCTGCCCCTTTCGGCCTGGGCCCCAGCTCCCAGCACCACACCAGATGCAGTACCCTATCACTCAGCTGCCCTCCGCCAGGCCCGGGCACATGACCTACACTTAAACCACTCGGCATTCATTCACTCAACACGTATTTATTGAGTCCTATGGACCTATCAGAGCTGGATGATGGGGAAAACAGGCAGTTGTGGTTCTGCTCTCATGTGAAAAATTTAAGTGGAGAAAAATGGAATTATTAAAGTTAAAGTGAATACCTGGGCCAGGTAGGGAGAAGGAAGTGAGGAGAACACAGGCCACTTAGAAGGCACTTCACCTCGTCTGGGAAGTGAAAGAAGACTTATTTGAGGAAATATGTGACAGAGAGTGGAATTAGCCAATGTTGGTTGGGGGGGGGTGGTAAGAGAGAAGGTAGGCTCTAGCACAGGAAAACAGGGTGAGCAGGGACCTGAGGTGAGTGGATAACCAGCACAGCACACTCAGGGTGGCCAGAGCTTAGGAGAAAAGGAAAGAGAGGAGGCAATAGGGGCTGGGGAGATAGCTCAGTAGAATAAGAACTTGCCTGGCAAACATAAGGTCCTGAGTTCAATCCCCAGTTCCGCAAAAAAAAAAAAAAGGGAGGAAGCAATGAACCCAGAAGAGTAGGCAGGGACCAGAGAGGATGCAGCCTTGGTCCGTTGAGGTCTTGTACTTTCTTTCAGAAGCTGGACAAATTAAGATGAGTGTGATGTAACACAATGATGGAAGTTTAAGGATGGGGTGTGGATCAGTGGTGGGGCTCTTGCCTAGGAGGTTTCAGGGCCTTGGCTTGATCCCCAGCCCTAAAGAAAGTTACTCTGGTTGCTGAGTGTTCAAGTGGGAAGTCCAGTGTCTGCATCCGCGTCCCTGATCCAGGAAAGACGAGAGTGACAGGGCAGAAGTGGTGGAGGGCAGGAGGGGAGGGAGCACAGCTGTGAGAGACAGGGCTTGGAAGTGGATGGCCTGGGCCTAGGGAGAAGACTGTGCTGTGGGAAGCTCCCAGGTCTCTAACCCACTCACTGCTGGTGGAGCTAGAGGAATTCTGGAAAGGCACAGAAGAGCAGGGTGGGACAATCTCTCTGGTTTGTGTGGAGAAGCATGAGCTCAGCTTTGCAGTGATGAGCACTGGATGAGAGATGGTCTCTCCTCTTACCTAGCACTGCCCCTTCTTCTACCATAGCTGACTTTGTTAGTTACCTTTCTGTCAGTGGGACAAAAATACTCATCATAGTTGTTTTTCTCATTGCTGAGACAAAGTACTCAACATCCAAAGTTTAGGAGGAAAGATTTGGCTCCAAGATAGGGTGGCACATGGCAGAGGGGTAACAATTAACAGCAGCAGGAGACAGAGAAAAGAACAAGAGAGGAGAGAGGTAAGACTCTTTCCATCCCTGCCATGGTTTGTGTCTAGTTGTCCCCCCAAAGCCTCATGCAGTCATGGGGCAGGGACTTCCAGAGTTTGAGACTAATTCATGATCCACTGGGATTATGGGTTTTAGTACTGCTGGGATCATGGGTGTGGTCTGAGGTGGATAGCCTGAGGCAGAGCCTGAATGTAATATAAGAGAGACGGAGAAACAGACTCTCTGTTGTTCTCTGTATCCTTGGTTGTTCGGTTGCCCCCATTGCAATTGTTCTGCTGCCATGAACTGCTGCTCTCTGCCATGTGCCAATCTGCTTTGGAACCTGCCAAGTATGGACTGAAACCTTCAGTAACTGTGAGCTAAATAAACCTTTTCTTCCTTCATTTTGGGTGTCAGGTATTTGGTCCCTGCAATGAGAGAAAAGTAACTTAGACAGTCTCGTATGTAGTTGTCATACCCATAATCCTAACATTGGACCACAAATCAATCTCAAGTTCTATATTTAGCTGCCTCTGAAAATCTCACCCCCCATGACACAAAACTGGGGGAATACTCCAGATGCAAACCATAACATTCCACCTCTGATCCCCCCCAAAGATCACGTAAGTTCTTTTATGCAAAAGACATTTTTTCCATCCCTAAGAATGGCCAAAGTCCTAACAGTTTCACATTGCTGTAAAGTCCAAGTCCCAAGTCTCTTCTGATATCTTAGCTATGAGCCTTGGTACAAATCCAAGTGTAAGAAGTTAAATGCTTCCAGTTTTCAATGGCACAGGATAAATACTTTCAGCCCAAAAGTTTCAAACAGGAAATACAAAGGAATGGGACCGGAGTAAATCTAAAATCCAACGGGGAAACATCAAGTTCTGATCTGAGAAGGCTTGTGCCAAGATGGCAACTTCAAATGGCTTGGGCAGCTCTGCCCCTAGTGTGCTTTCAGTGGTTTCAGCTCCCGTGGCTTCTGCCTTGGGCCCACTCTGCTCTCTCCTTGGGGTTTTCCTCAGATGATTCACATTTCTGACTTCTTCGAACTTCTTTTTTTTTTTTTTTTTTTTTTGTCTTTTTGAGACAGGGTCTCCCTATGCAGTTCAGGCTGGCCTTGAGCTCACTTTTGTAGCCCAGGCTGGTCTCGAACTCGCAGCGATCCTCCTGCCTCAGCCTCCCAAGTGCTGGGATTACAGGCGTGCGCCACCATGCCCGGCCAACTTCTTCAAACTTCTGGGACCTCTACTGCACCTTTGGCTTCACACTCACAGCTTCACACACTGCCCTCTCGGGGTGCACTCCAGGTGGGGGTCTTTCTGACCCATAACTCTTGCCTTCTATATGCTCCTACTGATATCACGTGGATGATGCCAAGTTCTGCTGCAAGCTGAAGGAGTAACCAGCGTCCCCTTTCTTTTGCTTCTAGGGGTGGATGCCTGGGTCACTGGGTGCTCTGAATCAATTCTATGGTCACCACCATTTGGGAACATGGTGCTTTGGGACTCTCTTCTTAAAGCAAAGCCTTTCACTTTACAGTTTTGAGGCCTCAAAGGGTACAGAACTGCTTCTTGCAATGTCCTCTGACCATCTTCTCTGTTCTGTTCCTTCTCAGCAATCAAGATCTCCTTAGCTCTATCTTCATAATCCACAGCTTTACTGCAACTTCTTTTCTGGACAAACCCACAAAATTTTAAATCATCCTGCTTGGCATTTTGCTGTTGATTTTCAACATAATTTGACTCCCCGGCCACACACACATAGTAGTCATGCCACTACCTCAATATTCAGCAGCCTTGAAATATTTTCTGTCTGATGAGAATTAGTCTGCTGCCTTGGTGCTCAGTCTCAGGCCAAGTCTCTGGACAGAAACAAAACACAGATAAAATTTCTGCTAAACCATAGCACATTTCGTCTGGAGTCTAACAGTTAATGCACTCCTTCTATCAGAAACCTCCTGAGCCTGGTCTTTACTAGCTTTCTAGTCTTTTGAGCTTTGACCAGAATCTCTCATACAGAGCAGCCTAAGGTGTCCCAGCTGTACTTTTTCAATCAATATCCCTGAACTTTTCCAATCTCGTAAGCCATTTACAAAGCTTCTGAACCACACAGTCAAGTACAGTCACAGCATCAACCTTACTCCTGATACCAAGATCTGTCTTAGCTACTTTTCTCATTGTTGAGAGAAAATATCCAATACCTAGAGTTAAAGGGGGAAAGGTACATTTAGCTCACAGTTAATGGAGTTTTCAGTCCAAATCAGCTGACTCTGAAGCAGGTTGGCACATACAAGGGCGGGTAACTCTTCAGGGTGACAGAAGACAACCAGCACAAGAGACAAAAAAGACTTTTTTGGGCTAGGGAGATAGCTCAGCAACTTAAGCTCCTGGTAAGCACAAAGTCCTGAGTTCAATTCTTGGTAAAAGAAAGAAAGAAACATTTTCTTTGTCTTTTGTTTTGTTCAGGTTACTCACTCTAGGACAGTTATAACATACTCATAATCCCAAGATTGGGCCACAAATTAATCATAAACTCTAGATTCAGCTGCCTCCCAATGGCATCTCTCATGACTGCATGTGCCTTCAGAAGACATCCAGACGTGAACCATAACAATGCCCAGCACCCACAACTTAATGGTGAGGTTTAATTTGGCTTGGTTTTCAATGGGTGCAGCTCATGGTTAGCAGGTTCTGAGACAGAATTGGCCTGGTGGAAAGGGAAGGCAGAAGACATCTTCTGCAGGCTGCTGGTGAGGGGAGAGAGGGTGACCAACGATGCAAGAGAGGCCCGGAAGACCTGTGTGTGGAAAGAGGGGTCTGGTTAGAGTTGAAGACACTGTGCAGGAGGAGGTAGTGCTTCAGTGATGAGAAGGATCTGATGCAATTTCTCCTAGAAGAGTAATGAGGAGGGTCCACATGGAAGCCCTGGTGTGGGAGAGAGGGGCTGAGCAAGGCAGTTCTACATCTGGTGCAGACAAGTGCAGAAACACATGTAGGAAGAAGGCATGATAGTTCCAAGTGACTGAGTGCTCATGCCATGCTAAGAAGCATGTCAAGAATGAGGGTCTCGCCTGTAATCTCAGCACTTGGGAGGCTGAGGCAGGAGGATTTTTGTGAGTTCGAGACCAGCCTGGGCTACAAAAGTGAGCTCAAAGCCAGCCTGAAAAAAAAAAAAAAAAAGAGGGTCTCTTTCCTCGGATTTTAGGTGTTAAATGTCTCAGCTCAATTTTTTAAAGACAGAATCAGATTCTGGGGTCTGCTTCAGACGTCCTGGTGATGCTGTTGTTATATGCATGGGGCAGAGCAGAGCAGGATTAAGGAAGGGAACAGGGCTCCTTGGGGTCATTAAGGTGGCCTAGATGTAACCCTCTTCTCTGGGTCAGCAGGGAGAAGGTGCCTAGAAAGAGGGTTTAGTGTAGAAAGGACACCTCTGGTGGGCCTGGAGAGACATCTCCTGAGCATCCCAAGGGGAAGCCGGATAAGCCCCTGACCTTCTCAGCAGAGACGGGAAAGAGTGCCTGGTATTCACCCTGGAGAATCTTCTGCATGTAGATAGCAACTGGAACTTGGAGAGCTACCAGGATTGCCTAGCGGAAGAGGGCTAGGGAAAGGAGGAGGAGACTCCAAGAAGAGCGCTGGTGAGGAAAGGAGAGCAAGGGTTGCCAGCAATAGGCACCAAGTTCCTCTGGAGGCGCTATCACAGAATCCCATAGACAGAGTCATTTGTAAAGAAAGGAAACTTATTCTTCACAGTTTGAGAACAAGAGGCCCACATGTGGTGAGCCTGTGCCTGAAGACACCTCATGTGGGGCAGAAGAGAGGTGAGCGCAGGTGTCTCTTCTCATGAAAGCCCCTATCCCATCCTGGGCACCTCACCCCCATCACCTCATCATCCCAAATTCTTTTGCAAAGGTCCAGGCTCCAAATACCATCATGGTATGAACTTGGGCCTTGAATTTCCAAAGCATGAACTTCGGAGGGACATATCTAAGTCCCAGCACTGACTAAGAACGTGGCTCAAAGGGTATACAGAGACCTGAGGGGATGTTTGGGGCAGAACGGACATCTGTGGTCTAGAAGTAGCCCTCTTCTCCCCTCAGTCAGCAGGGGGACAATGCTTAGGAAGAGGGCAATAGGACCTGTCAGTGGGACCAGGGAGGGAGAAAGTCCTGGCTGGGTAGAAGTGGGCTCCCAGCTGCCCTGTGATGATATGTGGGCAAGGAGGCTCTAGGATGTAGATGTGGAACTCAGGCAGGTGGCTATCTGCAGAGGATGCATACATGTGTGGAAGGGGCCATGAGGTGAGTGTGCCAAGCTTAGTAAGAGGGTGAAAAGGAGAAAAGAATCTGAGAATTAAAAAAAAAATGATCTGTAAGCAGCATGAGGGCCCAGGTGAGGTTGGGGAAGAGGAACCCAGGATGGCACCATGCTTTGCATTGTGTGATCATGCACCATCAGCCTTCAGGGACCTGGACAAAGAGGTAGCAAGGGTAGTGAGCAGGCTTGGCCCTAGATAGCATCTGGGCAGGGCCTCATTAGCACATCTGTCCATCTAGGACCCAGTGCCTTGAAGGGGTCTTGCTTCCCTCCAGCGCCTCTGAATCAAGACATTTGTCACCTCCCCACCCCTCCCACCCTCATGAGTAAAATCCTCCTTCCCCTCTTCCTTCTCTCAGGGTGTTGGTTGACAAGGCACTCATAACTTCCCCAGCCCCGGAAGACCACTGTCCTATTGGCCACTCCTTCAGAGGAGTTTGATGCCAATGCACTGTGCAATAGGGACTTGCTGACCTCTAGGCCTGGGGTCTTTCTGGGCATAGAACTGGGGTGCTGGCCCAGGAAGCCCCCGAGGCCTGGCCAATCAACATTGCTCTTTGCTTCTCTTCAGGGCCTGGGACAGTGGGGCATGACAGCAGGCTGAAAATGATGAGCACTCCATGAAGGCCACCTCTGTGACCGTGCGGGTTCAGGGCTGTATTCCAGCATAAAAGCATTTGGAATTATTAGAGTAGTGGAGGGAAGGATGGGATGTTTTTAGAAGGTGTGACGGAAATATACAGTGAACATTTACATTTAAAAAAGTTTATTCCTGAAAGAGACACATTGCTGTGAACTCCCCTCAAAAAGACTCTCTCTCTCACCTTGGCCACTCTTAGCCCAGCACTCTCTGCACTTTCTGAAGCAGCCCTGGAGTCCTCTTTCCTATAGGTACAAAGCATAATCTGGAGTGCAGCGAGAGCTGCTGCTCCGGACCATCCAACAGGAAGGCAGCTCATGAAGACTTGACTGTACTCGCCAGAGCTGCTGTTATGTGGCTTCGGCTCTTCCTGAAATCAAAGTGTTTTGAATAAATTCCAGATACTGAGGCAGCCAGGACTGCACATCTGAAGACACCCATGGAAGAGGATTCCAGGGCTGCTTCAGACAGTGGCAGGAAAAATGGGACACATTTGTCTAAAGGAACTGGGAGCGCTCTGGAGGGGACCAGTGGCAATGTGCCCTTTATTGTGATAAGTTTTTTAAGATGTAAGCATTTACTGTACATTTATTTATTTTTTGTATTTTAGAGAAGGCTCTACAGGGTGCTGAGGGTCTCATTACTAGCTTGGACTCTTAATGGTCCACCTGTTTACAGCCTCCCAAGAGGCTTGCACCACCACGCCCAGTCTGCATTGCCCTCCCAGCATACTCTGGGGGCAGGGCTAACACAGCCTGTGGGTTGGAACCCTTCACCCGCTCTCACACCCCTGTGCCTGCTTGCAGGCACTTTAATCTGCTGAGCTATTTATTGACTGATTGATTGATTAACTGATTAATTGTATGTGGTGCAGTCTCACTATACCTCTCAGATTCATAGAGATCCTCCTGCTTGCAGCCTCCCCAGTGCTGAGATTGTAGGTGTGTGCCACCATGCTCAGTCTTGATGGCCAGGTCAGCATGCCTTGGGGGCAGGGCTGATGGGGCATGTGGTGCCGAGGATTGAACCCTGGTCCCTGCACTTGCCTCAGTAGGCACTTCATCTGCTGAGCTGTCTTACTGGCCCAGGCACTACTGTACATTTATTTATTTATTAAAGAATTATTTTATTTTGTTTTATCTTTTTCTTCTTTCAGAACTTTTGTTTGTCCATTTATTTATTTTTATGGCCGGCTCAGCCTGGCCTGAGGGCAGGGCTGGTGCAGCATGTGGTGCTGGGGATCCAACCGCTGTCCCTGCAGTGGCCTGCAGGCGCTTTAGACCACTGAGCCATCCTGCCGGGCCCCACTACTGTACTTTTAGATCACATCCCATACGTGGCTTTACAAGGAATGCCACAGATAGCCTTTCCTTCCTAGGATGCATGGGGTCCCACTGCTGAACTCCCTCATTTTGTTGGAAAGATTATGTACCCACTGTTGGTGAAAGAACTATCCTTTTATTTTACTTTATGTTTTTAAAATATATCAGTTATTTAATTAGGCTCTTAGTAAGAAATTTAGAACACTAATTTCTGAGGTTAAACTCCATTTGTCAGAGCAAAAACGGATCACAGGTAGCATGGGAGCTGAGAAATAGCTTTGATTTTTGCTAAAATCTGTGAGTCCACCACTTTTTGATCCACCTTGCACTGCTCTGAAATCTTGTATCTCTCTTTCTTGATGTCAAAGATCTGACCCTCCGTGTGTGTGGGCTTCCTCAGCTTCTTTTTTTGAAGTAAGCATCAGTGAGGTGTTTGGGGATTTTCACTTTGCCAATATAAATTTTTGTAGAGGTGGCAGTGACCAATTTCTGGTGTGTTCTTCGCAGAGGAACATGATTAAGGCTGAGAGGCCCAGTCACAAGCAGCAAGCCACTGGCCAACTGCTTCAGGAAGACCACTCTCTTGCCTCTGTGACGCCTGGTGAAGATGATCAAGATGGTGCTGAGAGTGATGCTGGCTCGAAGCTTCCTCACATGCTGACTGAGGGGCTTCTTGCTGTGGCTCAAGAGCTTTCGGGACACATTGTCAGTAGGGTAGTGTCTTAGTTACTATTTAGTTGTTGCTGGGACAAATACCAGACATTCAAAATGAAGGAAGGAAAGGTTTATTTAGCTCACAGTTACTGGAGGTTTCAGTGCATATTCGGCTGGATCCAAGGCAGAGAGTCACATGGCAGAGAGCAGCAGTTCATGGCGGCAGAAAAGCAACAAAATGGCGATAGAAGCAGTCAGCCAAACAGGGCAGCAGAGCAGCCGCTTGAGTCTGTCTCTCTGTCGCTCTTTATATTCCAATCAGGCTCTCTGCCTTAGGATATCTGCCCTAGACCACACCTATAGTCCCAGCCCTACTCAGACAGATAATCCCATCAGTTTTAAAACACATAAGCCCAGTGACTTGTGAGTCAAGTCTCAGGCTATAGAAGTCTCTGTCCCATGACTGCATGAGACTTTAGGGGGACAACTAGACATAAACCATAACAGGTAGTATCTAGGCATTTTTGGAGCTTAACCACCTGGGTACCACCAATCTTGTCCACACTGACTGGTTTTGTGATGGTAGCAAGAACTTTCTCCTTTTTCTTCTCAACCTTTGACTTAGCAGCTGTGTATTTTCTCTTGTACAAAGCCGTTCTGGAATCCATAGCAGATTAGGAGTATCTACCAGTTCCTCCAACCAGAATAGGATTTCGGCTGCAGTGGGGCTGCCCCTTCTTGGACATTTGCTTTTACCTTACACTTTTTACCACTACCGATGGCAGCAGCCTTCTTGGCTTGGGGTTTCTTCTGTCTAGTGTCTGGCTTTTCAGTTTTTTCACCCATCATCTTGCAGGATGGAAAAGAGCAGTACTATCATTTTAAATTAATGTAATGTTTTGGAACAGTGTTAGGCTTGGAGGAAAACTAAATGGAAGGTATAAAACTTTGACCCACTCCTTTGCACCTCTCCTTTTCAATTTCCCCAATCAGTAACAACTCACACTGTTTTGACACATTTCTTACAATGGCTAGCTGCTACCACTGCATTATGAATTAAAATCAGACATTCACATGAAGGATCCCTCCTGTTGTTCATTCCATGCATTTGGACAAATATCATACAGTTGGAATCATATGTAAGTTCTTCCAACTGGCTTCTCTCAACTAGTGGTGTGACTCTGAGATTCCTTCCTACATTTTATGATTCCATAGCTCTTTTTTAGTGCCAAATAATATTCGAGTGTTTGCCTGCATCACCACTGTTAAATCTTGTAATTGGCTGAACAACATCTTGGGTGCTTCCAAGTTTTGGCCATTGTGAATAGAGTACATCACACATTTGTGCTCAGGGTTTTGCATGGAAAAACATGGTCCACTTTAGGGACATATTGAGGAGTACCATTGCAGGGTCCTCAGATCTGAGTTTTGATTTATTTATTTACTTACTTATTCGGCACAGGGTCTCACTACGCAGCTCAGACTCATAGTGATCCTCTTCTCTCAGCCTCCTCAGGGCTGGGATTATGGGTGTTGTGCCACCATGCCCAGTTTTGGTGGCTGGCATGGCATGCTGGGGGTTCCAGGGCTGGCACAGTATTTGGTATCAGGGATTGAACTCAGGCCCTTGAGTTTGCCAGGCAGGAGCTTCAACCACCGAGCTATCTCTCCAGCCCCAGGATTTAGTTTTGAAGATACTCCCAGACTGTCTTCAAATAGGGCATAATGCCTTGCTTTCCACTAGCACTGGCTGAGCATTCCTGGCTCACCGCATCCTCATGAGCACTTGGGACAGCTGCACTCTCGGTCGAGCCTGTTCTCATAAAGCATAGTGCTACATTACTGCTGTCTTAAATTGCATTTCTCTAGTGATGTCTTTTTGTACGCTTGTTTGTTATTTGTAGATCCCCTTTTATAAGATATACACCAAGAGCTCTGGTCTCTTTGAAAAACTCAACTGTATCTATAAGACTAGGTGAAATAAATCAGACATTGGAGGTTAAATACCGCACAGTTTCTCTTATATGTGATACTGAAGATATAATTAACTTAAAGGGGAAAGTAAAGGGTGTTAGTGTACAGGGAGGTTGTCTTTGTGGAGATGGGAAGCAGATGGGGGTGGGCAGAAGAAAGTAGACAGGGTCAGGGTGTGGGATGTGCACACTATATGCCAATTTTGCGAGATGAATGTACACATTATGTATTGCAAACATATTCTGAGAAAAAATGTAAAAATTGGATTGTTTATCACATTTAACTTTTTACCACAAGCCAGGCATGGTGGCACTTGGGAGGGTGAGGCAGTAGGACTGGTGCAAGTTTAAGACCAGCCTGGGCTACAAAAGTGAGCTCAAGGCCAATCTGAACTGCATAGGGAGACCCTGTCTAAAAAAAAACCAGACATTACCACAAGTTTTTGAAGTTCCTCTAAGACCAAATGCTATCCTAATTTTATCCCCAAATGGTAGGGGGACCCACGGTGCCCAGGGTCATACAGCTCACACACACACACACACACACACACACACACACACACACGCACGCACGCACACGCACGCACACGCACGCACACGCACACTCACCCTACTGGCCAGCACCCCCACGATCTGCGCCCCCATCCCAGGTGACACCTCATGCATCTACCAACCAGCTCGGTGGGGTACAGCTGAGCACCCAAGAGCTGCTTTCTGATAATCCCAGGCGGGCTTCCTGGAATCAGCTCAGGGACCTGAGGGACACCTCAGAATAGCGTGGTGGCTGCGCTTGGGACTCCACCCACAGGAAATCCCCTGGTCTGCGGCCCCCTGGCCTGACTACTCTTGTGAGCTGTGGCTGTGGAACAGAGCCACCCAGGACTTTCCTAGGCCCTTCAGTGTCAGATGCGAGGCAGTGGGTGGAAGCGTGGTGGGCTTTTTACTGATCGTGATGGCTTTTGTGTCTGGGGAATTCTGCTTTCGCCCCGTAACTCTACATAGCCATCAAAATAGGGTCCTTAAAACTACGAAGGCACTGACACCTGTCACAGGGTGAGGAGACTTCTGTTTCCTTCTGACTTCCTTTTCTCCCTTCCCCTCCCAATTTGCTCCCCCTGAAGCTAGAATCAGGTGTGACTGCTGAAGACTGTGAGTTCTGGTTTCTGGATGACCAGGGAGCACAGATGGTCTATCCTTATTCCATTAGTTTTTTCTTGTTTTTTTTTTTTTTTTTTTTTTTTTTTTTTTTTTTTTTTTTTTTTTTTTTTTGTCTTTTTGAGACAGGGTCTCGCTATGCAGTTCAGGCTGGCCTTGAGCTCACTTTTGTAGCCCAGGCTGGTCTCGAACTCGCACTGATCCTCCTGCCTTAGCCTCCCAAGTTCTGGGATTACAGGCATGTGCCACCACGCCCAGCTCTCCATTAGTTATTAGATATGTACATCATGCAAAAATAGTTCTCCCTGTAAAACCTGGGCCTTGCAGATAAAGTCCTACAGAAGCTGATGGCTTCTACCTCCTTGCCCCAGGCCAGCCTCTCACATGTGTGGCCAGGTGAGCAGACTAGGGGCAGCTCCTGCTCTCTTGCTCCTTCTCCTCCCAGCCTAGTATCCTTGAGGCTGGGAGTTCTCACAAGAGGATCAGCTGCTGAGGAAGAATCTGAAACAGAGACTCACACAGGTCTGGAAGTGTGGTAGAATTCTTTAAGAAGAGAATTCGGAGCTCTTAGATTCCAAAGTGTGATCTAGAAAGGGAAGAGCTTTAATTGTAGAAATCTTTGGCCCCTGAAAGGATGCAGAGGAGGCCAGCACAGAACACCACTGACCTTGACCCTCACCATAGGGTAACATTGCTAGGAGCCCTTCCCCACCCAGAGACAGTCACCACCATATTTCCCTTGACCTTGCCCACGTGTAGAATACCTGAGTCCATCGAGAAGAAGAGGCAGATAACATCACACTGTGTGGGCTGCTCTGCAGCTTCAGTTTGCTCACTTACTCTGAAGTGGGGCTCCCCGCCCCCAATCTGTGAGGCTTAGTATCCTGTGGATATGGCAATGCCACAGCTTAAGTACAAACAGTATTGGCTTGGTACAGGTTTTGTGCTGTAACAACACACACTTTCCTAAAAATTATTTGCATTCTGTAAGATTGCACTTTAAAAGTAACAGGCTGAACATAATGTCATACAGGCCTGTAAAACCCAGGCCACTTGTAGCAGAGCACTAACAACAAGGAACAAAGCTTTGGGAGAAATTCTGGATGGAGGGGTAGCCTTGGGGGCATTGAAACCTGCACGGAGCGGGAGCACAGCTCTGGTGCTACAGGTGCTGGGACAGCACAGGTGGCAGGAGCCCTGAGCCAGGTGGGCATGGGAGGAAGTGCAAGCTGCTTCCTGGGATGAGTCTCTCTGTGAACTAGACCCAGGTGCAAGAGCACGATTGAAACTCGCTTAAAATAGAGCGAAAGGGGTCTTCCTGAATAGAAGCCAAGGTTGAACCTGTCTCTTTCCTGCTGCTCCAGCCTCACTACCTGGGAAATCCTGCAGGGACCAGCCCAGCTCCACCGTACAACCACAGGGCTCCCTGGCTCCTGACTGATGATGAGCTCATGGGTATTGTAGAAACAAGTCTCCTGGGAAGCAAGATACGTGAGAGTGGCTAGGGCAAGGCTCTGGGCTTCGAAGCACAGCCGCAGCGCCCTGCGTATGTAAGGATGGAGGAAAGCACCCTTCAAGATGCTCGTGAAGCTTTAAAGCACAGTGCGGAGCAGTAGCGTCTCACCACCGAGGGCCACAGTGCAGACAGCAGAGCACCTT
>PVJA010034564.1:0-22482 GCA_004027025.1 Myocastor coypus | reverse complement strand
AATGATTGTGAGGACAATGTGCAATATGTCAACTTTCAAAGAAAAGAAAGGGGAAAAGAAAAAAAAAAGTAATGTTGATTTAGAAAGGTTAATGTTTAATTGTTTGATCTATCTTATATACCTATATGTATTAATCTAAACTGATCTGATGATGAAAATATGTAATATAACCATTGTTAAATTTAAACAATAAAAAATTAAAACTCAAAAAAAAAATTTCTGAATATAAGCAACACAAAGAAAATTAAGTGTCGAAGTGACCATAGTAGTGAGCTTCTCTCTCTCTCTCTGTCTCTCTCTCTCTGTCTCTCTCTCTCTCTCTCTCTCTCTCTTTTGCATGTAGTGGGATGTTTTAAGTAAGGAATTCTACATTTGATACAGATCACTTTGGATGGCCCAGTCAGAATGCAACTGGGGTAAACAAGATCTGGTATAGGGCAGCACAGTTAAGTAGAGCATATGGCAAGAGGCAGTAGGCTGTGTTGAGGATGAAAGAGCCTTGGGCTATGTTGGTGACAGTGTGGAAGGACAGTTAAGTCATCCAGAGCTGTGGTTTATAACTCAGGCTCAGGGGATTTTCTGGGGGAAAAAATTATTTAGGAAAACCAAGGTAATCCTCCAATTGTGTCTCCAAAACATGACATTTTAAAATAAAATAAGGTGGTTATTATTAGACTGGGACTAGAGGTGTAAGTCAGGTCTCTCTTGAGTAAAATGGGACATGTATTTGCCCTAGATTTAAGGGAAAAGAAGAATCAAGGCTGAGGCCGACGTTATGGCTTTATTTCTACACAGATGGTAGCATGCTAGAGCCGGTGGAGCCTGAGGCAGGACAGATACACAAGAAATCAACTGCTCCCTCCTTAGATCCTGAGCCTGAGAACCTAATGTCAAAAGGTGACCAGCTGGGGAGTGATTAGATTTAACAACTTAACCGTGCTAAAAGACCCATGGCCACCAATCTCTCTCAGAGTCTGCCTGCTCGCCTCGAATTCACTTACCACATCACCGTCTGTAATTCGTGAGGCAGCTCTGGAAGTTCTCCTTCCCCACTTTAGGCGCCCCAGCCTTGCTTTCTGGATGCCCTGAACGGATCCAAGATGATGACTTCTCGTGGTCTTCTCGATTTGGGGAAACAGGCATAGGTTGTGCAGAGCGGGGTTCAGTGACCAAGGTAGGCGAGGACACACAGCCCTGCCTTTCCGTGGGTAGCACAGAGTAGCTTCAGGCCCTGCGTTACGTTTGTCACCTCTCATAAAGACATCCACAAAAGAGGATGCCCAGATCCGCTTCACAAAGGGACAAGAATGCTGAGAAGAGTATTTGAAGTGAGGGGGATTATCATGAAAGAGATTAATATCAAGGCATCCATTATTGTAATGCTTTTGAAAAATTCAAACATTCATTGTATTTTCAATCACACCCCATCCCATATACATTTTTTAAAATAAATGTTACAGTAGAGCTAAAAATGTACCTTATAACAACACGTATTGCCAAATTTTGCTATGAATTTGCTCATTTATTTTCCTTTAAAAAGCCTAAGTAACTTTTTATAATTTAATATCCCTAACTGACTGAAAAAAAAATCAATAAATAAATGTCTTTCATGAAAGCTTTTTAAAAAAACATGTTATCATTGGCTGTGGTCAGGATTTATAAGGGAATAAATTCAATCCAGGACGCAGAATTTATAATTTATTCACCAAAATAATCAAATGCGAAAGTGTGTATGAGATCTGTCCACACATTAGAGATGCAAAGGATCCAGCGGAGAGTGTGAGTCCCGTGACACCGTCCTGCATGAGTCCACGTGAAGATCTAGAGCCCACGGCAGTGTCTCGCGCAGGGCTGTATCAAGGGTCTCTGCACAGGGAAGGCCCAGCGGTCTGTGGTGGAGGCTGGAAATTCTGTACCAGAGCAATGAAGGGTCTGCGTCCACAGGCTGCAGGGTCTGCACTGAAGCCAGGAAGCGAGGCTCAAGGTGAGACCAGAGGTCCTCTGAGGATGACAGCCAAATTCATATGAGGAAACCCTCTCGGACAAGCTCCTGCTGGAGAACCAACAGCACATTTTCATCCCCTCCAGCCCACCTTTCATGCTGTTAGAAGCAACCCTCAGGGGAGTCTTACACACTGAGGACCATGCTGATTCGGTTCAGCTGCGTGTCACGACGTGACCATTAGTTAATCCTCCACATCATTAAATATTCCATAATATATTCCTTTATATTATTCCATTCCCTTATAATACTTTATGCAAACTTGTCTAGTCATTTCAAAACTGTCAGTATAAAGACAAGTATGATGATTTTATTTTATTTTAAATTTATTTATTTATTCATTAGGTACAGGGTCTCACTACACAGCTCAGATTCATAGCAATCTTCCTGTGTCAGCCTGCCCAGCACTGCGACTACAGGCATGGGCCACCGTGGCTGGTTTCTGTGGCAGCCATAGTGTGCTCATGGTATATGGGACCTGGGATTGAACTCAGGTTATTGCTTTTGCTGGACAGGCACTTAGACCTCCGAGCTATCACTAAAGCCAGTATGATGATTTAAAAGATTGATTTCTTTTGTTCTGAGATTACTAAGATACTTTTAGACCGTGTCAGAAGTAGCACAATTTAGAAATATTTGTTTGTTTAAAGAGATACAGAATTAAGAAAAATGTGGGGGCTTTCAGGTTAGCTCAGTGGTTTAATCACCTGCTTGAGCAATCCCAGTCAGGCACACGGGACGACAGTTCAATCCCCAGACCCACCCTGAAGGCAGCCTGAGCCAGCCCAAAACAAAACAAAAGAATTAACCAAAATGTATTCAACCAAACCTTATTCCTTGCTTAATACATCGTACTTTAAGTCGACCACACCAATTTCAGATGAATATTATGTAGTGTTAAAAATTAATAGGATCCAGGGGCTGGGAAGATAGCTCCATGATACAAGTGCCTGCCTGGCAAGTGTGAGGTCGTGAGTTTGAACCCCAGTCCTGCCTTAAAAAAAAAAAAAAAAAAAAAAAGGATCCAAATTGAGGATACAGACCCCAAAGATACAAAACATGCTTAAGTGAAAGGAATCATCTACATATGGATTCTATATAATCCTAAACCAGAGATAATATGTGCATCTGTTCTACATAATTCTTTACATTGTATTAATATGGCAGCCTTATTATCAACAATGCAGTGGTACAGTGCAGCATGTGTTATATGCACCTATGCATGTGTAGCTACCTATTACTGATCATGGCACACCTGTTTTGCCTTCCTTGGGCTTTCCATGTGATGGACTGGTTCAAAGTCCCGCGGAAGATAAACATGTGTTCTGTCTGGCACCATGCCTGTCTTGCAAATCTCTAAAATGATTCCTGTGCATTTAGGGAAAAATAAAAAATCTGATTGGTCAATAATTGTCATGAGATCTTAAACACATAACAGTAGCTTTTCAAGTCTCCGTCACTTTATGTAGGACACAGAAGATTGAAATTGTCTCCTCAATTAAATTATACGAATAAGTGATGGACATAAAAATAAAGATCTTATTTAGATACTCTCAGTTTAATCTACTCATTCAACAAAAAGGAAGAAACCTTAACCTTATCTTTAAAGATAAAAAAATTGAGATTAGACTTTCATGTGTCTTAAATATATATATATATATATATATATATATATATATATATATATATATATACAGACATGGGCATATATTTGAAACAATACCACTAAGCATAAAGTTATGCATATAAATAGGAAAAAGTAAATGATAGATCAC
Source organism: Myocastor coypus (assembly GCA_004027025.1). Taxonomy (NCBI): domain Eukaryota; kingdom Metazoa; phylum Chordata; class Mammalia; order Rodentia; family Myocastoridae; genus Myocastor; species Myocastor coypus. The sequence goes on along the minus strand of PVJA010034564.1, from coordinate 18,705 downwards.
AAGATGATCATTTTCCCCAATATTTATGAAAGGTAAGTGGAAGGGTTAAATCTAACTAATTTATTAGAATCTTAATTTCTCAGAGGGGATTCCAGTTTAAAAAAAAATATATCAGAAATTTGAGCTCAATTTATTTCAGCCTAATGGAGAAATGTCAGGAGCTAGATATTTACATGCCTTCTGGGATTTTCCCTAAATTAACAATTTGGGAAAATAATTAGAAATGTAGCTAATGTGACTTTAGAGAGGCAACACGAATATATCAAGTAGATGTGTGAGGTACCGGAACCACAAATTTTAACGGAGTAGAGTAAATCTTCGCAAAAATTAACGATGACTCTCAAAAATGTATCTGCAAGGCATGACAGCAGCTGGAGCTTTGTGCCATAATTTACAGAAGCCTAACGAAGTGTACACTCTGTAACATGACCATAAAACTAACGAGGGAGGCATTACTCTGTTTTATGGAAAATAAAGTAATTTAAGTTAACTTCAATTTTCATGTCAAATGTCATCTTTCTTTCTGCAGCTTCACAAAAATGTCATCACCTGTCTTTCATAAATCTGCCCAGCCATATTTCATTACCATGTATCATCATTTACCAGAAAGAGAAAAAAGAAAATTAAAGGATCGCTATGCACTGAAAAGTATATTTAGTTTTTATATTTACTTTTATATTTATTTAGAAAATATACTGTTTTTAATAAGACTATATAATATATTTTATATTTATAAAAATATAGTCTTTATATTTACCTTACAATATTCATACTATTACCTAACATTTCATAAGGTCAGTGATTCCCTACAGCATCTACTAGTGACGAATCCAGGTAAGGTCCATGAGCTTCTTTCATCACTCCGCCCAGCCCATCACCACCTGCATCACCACCTGCATCACCACCTGCATCCCTATCGTCAATCCTAATCCACTCCGGAGATACTATTACTGCTTCCTGCTCACACATTCAGATCTTCACTTGCTGCTAACTCTTTTCCTTCACCTAGATCTTTGATCGACTTTTTTGTTCAGAATGTTGTCCGCGTCAGCAAAGATCTGCTCCTACAAGGTCAGAAGGGAGAACACTGGTTAACCCACAGGAATATTGCTGTTGGGTGAGGAGGAAGAACTGGTTACAGTGCAAGGCCCTCTGTGAGTGCAGAGTTGGTTTTGGCAGTAACACTCAGCCTAAAACCAGTTTTGGATGTGTGGTTTGCACTACAAGATCAAGTAAGAAATTTCAGGTAAAAAGCAAGTTCAGAGATGAAAGAGCATCATGTACAGAGAAGGGAGTAAGTGTTACAAAGTGAACTCAGCTCATAAATATAAGAATCATCAGTGACTGGCTATTGCTCAGTCTTAGGGTGCATGGACATTCTCCAAATTTTCCCCCATCTATAAGGATATTCTGCACAAGAACTGAGATCTGAGGTCATGAAAAAGCAAGATAAATATTTGTCTCTTAGGACCTAACTGTGGTCTTTGAGCTTCTAGAAAATGTTTCTGTTTACCAAGTGCCAGCTGAGCAGTGACACTGTTATAGTTTACATCTAGTTGTCCCCCGACAGCCTCATGCAATCATGAGATGGGGACTTCTAGAGTTTGAGACTTGACTCATGATCCACTGGGATTATACATTTTAGTACTGATGGAACTATGGTTCTGAGTACTGCTGGAATTACTTGACTCATGATCCACTGGGATTTTGTGTTTTAGTACTGATGAGGTTATCAGTCTGAGTACCGCTGGGATTAGAGGTGGCCTAAGGTGGACAGGCTGAGGCAGAGAGAGTCAATGTAATATAAAGAGGGACAGAGGGACAGACTAGCGCTGTTGCTCTGCTGCCCTGATTGGTCCGTTGCCTCTGTCACCATTTTGGTCCTGTTCAGCTGCCATGGATGGCTGGTCTCTGCATTGTGCCTCTCTGCCTTGGATCCAGCCCAGTATGGACTGTAACCTCCAGTAACTGTGAGCTAAATAAACCCTTCCTTCTTTCATCTTGGGTTTCGGGTATTTGTCCCACCAATGAGAGAAGAGTAACTGAGACAGACACCAACTGGACAAATTCTGCAGTGTGTTTCACAATGAAGCTCCTACACTTTATTCTCTAGTCATTTTAAAGTTTAAGACCATTCAGTAAGTAGGGCTCTTTTCTCTTTAAATGAGTTAGCTTTGCTTCCACTTATAAATTAGCTGGTGCCAATGAGAGTCTATGGAGATACACAAAAGCGCCTGAAAGCTTACAAGAAACTGAAACCAAATCAGCAAATATGTTGTTGAATAGCATCTGTGTAAATTGCTAGATCCCATAACAACCTTACACTATCATCGTTGTCCAAGTCCATGATTGCGCTACCTTTATTCAAGTACCTGCTGTAGAAAAATCAGAGTGATCTTTCCTGGGGCACAGTCATGCAGACAGGACAGAGGTGTCAGGTCACTACACAATGACTTATCCGGTCCCTTCTACATGGAAAACTCCCTGTTCATGCTTTAGAGGTATTATTGGCAACCGAATGATCATGACTGATATGTTTTGGGTTTTATGCATCTTCTAAAAGGTGGGTGTTGAAGGCTTGATCAGCAACTCATGGTTCTTTCAGAGATGGTGAAAACCTTGAAGAGATAGAATGCAGTGGGTGCTGCAGAAAGATATTTTGAGAAGTCACTCTCTGTCTATCTCTCTCTGTCTCTCTCTTTGTCTCTCTCTCCATCTCTGTCTGTCTGTCTCTCTCTGTCTCTGTCTATCTGTCTCTCTCTCTGTCTCTCTCTCTCTCTCCTTGTGATTCCCAGCCTCTATGAGGTGAACAGACAACCTCGTCTATGCTGTTCTGCATAGACACAGTTCCAAATTAGAATGGGCAATCACTGGCCTTAAAGCAAGAATCAAAATAAACCTTTCCTCCCATTAATTTGATTCTTCTCAAGCATTTATAGTAATAGAATACTTTAATACACCTACACAACTCACTTGCTCTGAATGCTGTGTGTTAGATGTTGTGGTCAGGTGGTGCTAATTGTATCAAAGTGCAGTGTCACCTCAGAGACTACCAACAGTGTCTGCACCAGTCTTCCTGAGACAGCAAAGTGAGAAGGACGGCCAGAGAATCAGACGGTAGTGCCTCTCTATGTCAACAGGAGGCTGCCTATGGCAGCATCAGTCTCTTCATACCAATGGAGAGGTGATACTACAGAAAAGGGACTTCCGCCAGATCTGTGCTTTTTACACTTGGTGCAGAGACTTCAGATATCTTGTCAGTCTGGAATTAAGGACCGTACTTAGGAAAAATTCTCTATACACACTAAATCAGAATCTTTATATGTAACAAATTAGGATAAGCATGTATTTGCAGACAGAGCACAGTTAGGTTAAGGGATGGCTTTCATCACGATTCAAATGTAGAGCACCCTGGATTTGATTTAAACAACAGAGTTGAATAAAGAATATTAGCAGATAGCTTTTGTTATTTATCTATTTATTTGTTTGTTTGTTTGTTTGTTTGTTTTTATGACCGGCTCAGCCTGTGCTGGGGGTGGGGCTGGTGCAGCCTGTGGTTCTGGGGATTGAGCCGCAGTCCCTGTGGTTGCCTAAGTTTGCCTAAGCAGGCATTTTAGATGGCGGAGCCATCTCACTAGCCCCTATCAGATAGCGTTGATAGAGAAAGATAGAAGTAAATGCACAGAATCCTCTGCAGTTTGAGAATAGGAGAGGACAGAATTTCTAAGACTGACCACCATTCAGTGGACAGTGGTGATAATGAGAAGGAAAAAAAATCCATGTTTTTGAAGTCTTTCTGTGTAGTTGCAATTTGCAAGGTGTGCCACACATCCAAGAGTTTGCATTGTTCTCAGAAATCCGGAAGTGCTGTGTCTTATGTATCCTCCATCATTCAGAAGCAGAATGAAGCTCAAGGTCCTGTAACCAGGACAGTGGAGAGCCTGCAGCCTGATGCAGGATGCCTCAAGCCTTAGCCTGGATCTGATTCTATCAAGATCTCATGAGTATTTCAATCTTGAGAGCATAACAAAGATGTACATTTGCTTGAAAATGCTGACGTCTTTAATATAATTATATAGGAATGACTTTTAAAAGTGCAAGGAAAACTTCTTTAGATGCTATGCTACTTGATGAGTAGCTTTAAAAGTGTCCATTTGGAAATGTTGAATTACCATGGCCTTTGATTTCTAAATAAGAAAGAAAATGGTTTTCCTCTCTTAAAACCATGAAGATATCAAAAACTAAGAGGAGCAGAGGGCATCATAAAGGACATCATACAGGACAGCTATTCTCCATAAGTTGTTGGCTATAACTATCCACGGCAGCAGTAGCTTGTGTCTGACTCTACCCAAGGAGAGCTCTGGAGAGAATGAAAGAGTCCTGGCTTCTGTTTTCAAAGGACCAGAAGGAATCCCACAAAGCTGTTCATCTCCAGCCAAAGGGTTGGCTTCCAGGGTTGATTCTGAAGGCTCAGGGCTCAGTGTTGTGTATGCTGGCTGGTGCCAACTTTGAACTGCAGACGTTACTTAATTAAGATGAAGATAGGGCATAGAAACCCTTGGCACTGTATTCTCAATATGACTGTGGAGTTGCTTTCATTGCCTTCATAAAATAGAAGACATTATTGCTGACCTAAATTAGGCAGGAGAGATCTAAGCAGATTATTTTTTTTTTTAATTTTATACCAGAGATCGAAGTCAGGAGATATGCTTATGCCCCTGAGCCATATCCCTGGCCCTATTCAGGTGTTTTGCATGCATTATTATCCAAGAGCATGCATTATTATCCTCATCACTGCAGGAATGGTGACACTAGAAGACCACTTTGGCCATCCTATGCCTTAGATACCCAGCTGCCATGGCCTCACCTCTGCTAACCATGTCAAATCCAGAAAAAGAATGTGCATGGCAAAGACAGCAAGCAGACTGATTTCCAAATGGCCTCGAATCTGAGGCAGGGCTAGCAATGTTGAGCTCAGCCTAGAGGATGTGAAATTTACATGGCCTTGGTCCATCTATCGCACCGGCAAAGGGGAGGAAGGCTTGTGAAGACTGGTGGGAAACATGAAGAGAAGAATGCATTTCTGCACAAGTCCCTCCTCAGAAAATCCAAAGTATGAACACCACAAGTAAGGCATAGAAGCAGATGATTTTTCAAAGAAGTACTCGGTCATATGCGTCGTGCTCCTTGACGGCAAGAACAAGGTAGAGTAACGGTGATTACAAATGTGTTTGTCCTCATTCCTCCCCACAAGTGATATATCTGCCCATATTATTTACATATTATTTCACCGTGTCTCTTTCAAAGTAACCTTTTTATTCATGGCCATCTAATACTCAGGTGCATTTTACTCCAAGGATATGAATGATAGTAATCATCATCATGATAACGATAATGGCCGGTGAGAGAGCTCAGTGGACTAAGTGCATAAGCAAGCACAGGGACCGGAGTTGGATCCCCAGCACCACGTGCTGCACTGGCCCTGCGCCTGGGCACACTGAGCTGACCACTGAGACCCAGTGTGCTGTCCCACACCCGTAATGCCAGCCCTCAGGAGTCTGAAAATAGGAGGATAATTGTTAGTCCAAGCTAAGTAGTGAGACCTTGTACCAAGTAAGTAAGTAAGTAAGTAAGTAAGTAAGTAAGTAAGTAAGTAAATAAATAAATACATACATTTGAAAAAGAATATGAGTAAATGAAATCAAATCAAGCCTGCGCCCTTTTAACATGGGTAAGGATTAAACCTTACATCCAAATGTGTTACGAAACTGGGGGCAAATGACCTTCGCTTTCCATTTGATGATATTCGCTCTCCCTCCTGGACCAGTCTGTTGAGATTTTATGGCTTTTGAAAGATTTACTTAGGGCATGAGTTTTAGCATATGGCAGCAATTGTTAGTGCACTTGAAGGCGTAGTATTAGAATGATTATGGAATCACAGGGAAATCCAGGCCGGTGAATATGAGCAATGCAGCTCTCAGATGTTAGCGTTTCACTGTTAGTCGAAGTTGTTCCTCTTCATTGTTCTACGTATTACCACTGCTTATCTCTCTCTCTCTCTTTGCACTGAATACTACAAAGCTTATGGCCAAAATATTCATCAAATACAATTTTTCAAAAGTACAGGCTGCCGCACCCACTTTCAACAGGTACAAAGCTCTCCACAGCACAGCGCCTGCCTGACACATGCAAGGTCCTGAGTTCAATTCCTGCTACCAGAAAAAAAAAATGCATACCCTATTTGGATACTATATTTACCCTGGGTCATAACTTTTCAACTTTTGCTTACTCTTTAATGTCATGTAGTTCACTCTTTTTCAGTCTTGAATAGCATAATTCTAGAACTTTTTCCAAATACCTTTTGACATTAATTGGAGAAATAGATTGATGAGAAGCAAAATACTTAAAATGTTGTTAGCAGCTTATAAAAGTAAATAAATCTAGTTAGGCTCAAAGTCTTTTCTTAAAGCAATAAGCCATTATGGTTTGCCAATTGCTTAATCAAAATACCTTAAAGCCATGATTATCTCTGAGATCCTGAATGCAATTAAGAGTGAATTTTACAGAGTTCTAACTTTATTTATAAACAGCTCCACACTGACTTGCTGTGGTGTCTCTATTTTTAGAAACAATCAGGGAAAACAGTCCCCAGGAGGCTCTTGACTTAGCTGCTCCTCGCTTGGATGGCCCAGGGACTATGCTTCCACTCAGTGTCTTATGCTGTGGCTGTAGGGCAGTTCTGCTGACTCATTGCAGTGGGTTTGAAACCTTCCCTGACTTCTGTATAGCCTTTCCAATGGTGATATCACCGTAATTGCTGAGACGCAAAAAGAATGCTGGGAAAATAAAACAAAGGGCTATTTCTTAATCGTCTTTTCATGTTTCTTCCTGAAAAACCGTCAAAAAAATCTTTCTTTGGGTATTTCCTTTGGATGCTTACTTATTGAAACTGACAGTTTTTAGAAATAATAAATATGGTCATTTGAACTATCATGGCGCACATTTATGCCAATAAATAAATTTAAACAGCCAGACGTATAGTACCAGCAACTTCACACGTATTTATAGATTGAGAGGTTAAATATTAACTTACCTGCTTTGTTAACAAATATATTGTAGGGAATTTACCTAAATCAGAAGAATGTGGGGCTGGGGAGATAGCTCCATGTCACAAGTGCCTGCCTGGCAAGTGCAAGGTCCTGAGTTTGAACCCCGGTCTATCAAAAAACGAGGAAGAATGTCCACTTGTTATTTCCTATAGAATTGTGTGATGTTGGTTCACGGGCACTATCTACAAACTGTCACACTAGAAGATATGTGCATATAGACAGTCACTACTATGTAAAAAAAAAAAAAAAAAAGGGCTTCTTTTAAAATTAATCTTATTTATTTATATATATTTTTATTTATTTTTGTCTTTTTGAGCCAGGCTCTCATTCTGCAGTTTAGGGTGTGCTTGAGCTCACTGTTGTAGCCCAGGCTGGTCTCAAATTCACACTGATCCTCCTGCCTCAGCCTCCCGAGTGCTGGGATCACAGGCATGTGCCTCCACAGCAGGCTTCTTTCTCTTTCTCTTTAAAGAGAAAAAAATAATAATTCTGAGTTTCAAAACAGGATGATAGGAAATGAACAATGGCTGTTGTACTGCATACTGCTATCTTCAAAGTAGTTTCTTAGGCTGCCAGATACAGACACACAAAATTGACGGAACAGAAGCACTCACTAATTAGTCCTTCAATGAGCCAACACAGGTCAGGAGCACAATTACCCCAGCTCTCTTGCGCGGGTTTCTCGTGCCTTTTCCTCCTCCTCTCTTTGTCCCCCGTGCATCTCCCCTGCTCTTCCCTTTTGAGCAGTTTCTTTCCCTTTCACAGAGTCTACTGTAGCTCTTGGATCTTATTTACTCATTCAGTTTCTTACACTAGGGAGACAAGACGATGTTTACACATGGCTTCTGGCCTATTTCACTTATGAGGATCATCTCTAGTCTTGTTTTAAGTTAAAAGTTTGATGGGCCCGGCAGCATGGCTCAGTGGTCTAAAGCGCCTGCTTAGGAAAGCTTAGGCGGCAGCGGGGACCGCGGTTCGATCCCCGGCACCACATGCTGCGCCAGCCCTGTCCTCAGGGCGGGCTGAGCCGGCCATAAAAATAAATAAAGAAAGAAACAGAAGTTCAGAAACAAGAAAAAAATAAAATTAAAAAAAATAATAATAAAGTTAAAAGTTTGAAAAAGAAAACCATTCAGAGCACTTAGCATCATTGAGATGGATCCCATGCAGGCATGAACGCTTCCGTCTCTTTCCTTCTCTGACACTGTGGATTGAACCTAGGGCCTTCACGCTTAGCTAAACCCTCAGCCTCTTTCCCTCTTTTTATTTTGAGACAGGGTTGCCCAGCATCATCCAATTTCCCAGCCTCTGATCACTATCAGCATCTCCTGAATCATCCTTCCTTCCCGAGCACTCTGGGTTACTTTTCCGGTATGTGTCGCCAAGCTCAACCCAATACTTTATCTATTTAAATAGAATGCATCCTGGTTTCCACTGCCCGCACTTCTAATTTATTTTATGGGCACAAAGTATAAGTTGGAAAATTTACACAACAATGAGCTAGTAAGAGCAGGAAGCAAGAAGGCATGATTTCCATAATGAGTATTTGATGTCCAGGCAGACCCTCTTAGAGCCACTGCTAGGCTAGATAACCTGGAGAGCGCTAGATTGGGCTGCTGATTGAAGGAAGAGATGCACTGTGCCTTCCGAGCAGGTGTGTGGAGAGTTCTTAAGAGCAGATGCTGCCAGGAAAAGACACTGCTGTGTAGGAATAAAGAAAATTCCAGATTTTCCCGACATTATAACAGCTTTTAAGTTTCATTGTTGGAAATGCAAAAGGCTGATGAGTACTTCCTGGCTCGAATCAAATAGCCGCCTCTTCCGTGTGGGAGCTGTTGGTTCTCTGATGAATGAGATTCTCAGGGATCCGGACAGGCATGGCTGTTTGTGGACCTAATGAGGGAAACATTCTCTAAGGATAGCTTGGGGGATAACTCAAGATGCTCGCATGAACGGGGCTCTGTGATCTAGCCCTGCGTGTCTCAGATGAGATTGGGATTCATTCTTCTTTGAGTTTAACATAATCTGAGAACCAGACTTAAAAAAAGATGATACAAAATGCATTTCTGGATGTAGAACTTATTTAAATACTGAAGAATATCCCTGATCATTGCTCTCCCTGGTGGAACTATCCACAACGCAAAATAAGGAAGATGTTTTAAGTCAGAGAACCTTTTCATAAGCACAAGTTGAGTATTGCTGATCTTAAGATATAAAGTTCATAATAGTTCACAGTCTCGGAATGTTGAATGCAAAAAATCTTACCATGAATGAAAATTCTGTACCTGCCCTCATGTACAAAGCTTAGGTCCGCTTAAAAGAGTAGGTGCAGTTACCTTCCGGCTATGTGTTTCATAGATAAAATACAAGGAAATCTCATGATTTAACTGAGTTACAGTGCCAAGATGTCTCATGCATATGCAAATTATTCCATAATATGAATTCTAATTCACTTTTCTCAAGTTCTAGACTTTCTTTCATGCACTTCTCCTTGAGTACTAAAACTACATTTCTGACAGTTACTGTTAGGACCAGTCACTTCTGCCTACCCAGGGCTGTGATGTTAGCAGCCCACGCCCCCACTGCTCCAGCCCTCAGCCTAGGCCCCTTGGTGGCTGTTGGGGGTCACCCTCTTCCTGTGTGCACCACTGTGTGCCTTCTCACCGCTGTTCCCAGTGTAAGAAAGGCCTCCATGGTTCTTCTTAGAACTGTGCTTTTATCCTTGAGGTTTTACTAGTCAAAACTTTACTGAGTCAAGTCTTGACTCAAAAAGTTTAAATGTATTTAGTATAAGATCTAGAAAATCTTACTGCACAGATCGGATGGATTCCTAGTGATCCTCCTGTGTTCAGCGTCCCAAGTGCTGGGATTACAGGCATGCACCACCACACCCAGCCTCAGCCATCCTCTTAGTGCGCCCTGGGCAAATGGCCAGCGTGGCCTACTGAGGATTGCACCTGGGCCTCTGTGCCTGCCTAAGCATGCACTTTAGTCTGCTGAGCTATGTGTCCAGCCCTCTTAAAATAATTTTTACAATGCATTTTTGTTACATTTTTGGGTGGAATTATGAATGAAGATTTCCTAGATATCCTTCCTGACAACACTTAATTTGGTGTAAAGCACTGCATTCTATAAGGATCTTTAGCTAGCTGAAGTTGATTTAAACGCTTTGTGAGAAAAACTTCAGTCTCATCAATACTTCTGTCACTTGTCACTGATGTAGCTTGAACTTTTAAATTGTCTCCAGAAGGAAAATGAAAAAGACCTGACTTGCCAAGTAACTTCAGCTGTCGGGAGCTGCAGCTCTTCAGTTTAAAATTTCAGAGGAAAAAAAAAAAAAATTGGATACTGTGAATTTTGGTTCTCATTTGGAAGCAAGGCCATTCATTATACATGGCCAAAGAAGAAAGCTAAAGAAAGAGCAATTGATAATTACAGCATCATTCATATAAACATAGTTGATTTTTAAGAAGAGTTGACTACCAAAACAATTCTTGTAGATCAACATATATAATTAACAGCTCTATATAATATTTATAAAAATGACTTAATTTCTCTACCATTATAATTTAAACATATCATTTTGTACGTTAGTGATAAGTGTCAATCAGGTACAACTTAGTCATTGCGTTATCTGTCATAAAGTTTTACATAGGTAATGTTTGCACTATATGTTATGGGCATGCTACATTGACAGTTGTAAGAATCACGTTTATGCAGCTACAAATATTCAGTGCACAAAGAGTAAATAATCTAAATAAATTAAAAAATAGTTTTAGTCTCACAAACTTTGATGAGTAACTGTGAGCGTTAATCCTGGTTGTTAACTTGATTGGCTGGAGAAACACCTAAGAACTAGGGAAGCACGTTTTTGCGTGTGTATGGGAGTATACCTGAAGACACAGTTTACACGCGATGCACTTGGGGGCTGGTCAGTGAGCGAAGTGATAAGTAAGTCCCAGTCTGAATGTAGGCTGCATCCTCTGATAGGGTAGGGCTTCAGATCAAACCAAGATGGGAGCAGAAGGCGCTCTGCTAGCAGAGGCTCGCCCCTGTCTTTTCCTGCGGCCCTGAGATGAGCGCCATGTCTCTGTCATGCCCTTAGGCTGTGATATTCCTGCCACATCACAGGCCTGAAGGAATGCAAGTATGTGACCACAAGGTGACACCTCTGAGACTGTGAACCAAAATAATCATGTCTTTCTGTCTGGTTGATTTTCTAGAATATTTTGTCATAGTAGTAGAAAGCAGACCCGTGTAGTAATCATATAGTGGTTGGAAGGAGCTGTGGTGGTAGGTGCATGATTTTCTCAAATGAGTACAGATTTGTATGAAGAGATTGAATTGATTTGTTTCCACTCCGAGCACATGGCTTCTGTCACATGGCTTTAGGTTCCTTCCCAAGTCCATGAGACTTGCTTTGCCCAAAACAATGTTGGTGGAAATAAAACAATAAGAAGTGAACATGGGGCCAGCGAGGTAGCTTGGCAGTCTAAAGCGTCTGCTTAGGCAAGCTTAGGCAATGGCAGGGACCATGGTTTGATCCCCAGAACCACATCTGAGACAGCCCCACCCCCAGGGCAGGCAGAGCTGGTCATAGTATAAATAAATAAATAAATAAATAAATACTAAAGTTTTTTTTTTTTTTTTTAAACAATCTTACAAGTGAACATGCCCCTAAAAGCTTAAAATGTACCACTGACAGGAGACTAAGTGGTTGTACTAGTCCTTGTTCTGCCTGGCTCCAGATGTTGAAGATACACTGTGCTTTTCAGAACCACCAGCAGCACAGAACCAGGCCCAAAGGGCTCAACTGCCGGAAGAAATACCATTTTAAGATATGCTATGGGTCAATTTGTTGGTCAATTTTATTGCATGAATGTTTAAATTGTAAGTAAGTCCCCAACTTAGGAACGTTCAAGTTGTGAAATTTCATAGACACAAAAAGGCCTCACCTTATAAACATTCAAAGATGGAACAAATCACTAAAGCAGCTCCCATGGGTGCCAGATATTGTCGTGGTTGTGTTGCTGTGTGCTTACTGTGCAGTGTGTTAATTGCAGGACTTCTGTATGTGTGTCCTTAGGTTTTCTGGTTTGACATTTTATGTCTGTGTCAAAAATGTATAAGACTGATTTTGTCAGACTTGTGAACAAATTTACAAATGTTCTCCCAAAACGGAGTCAATTTCTAAGTCAGAGACTAACTGTAGAAGAAGATAATGAATTCCTGCTAAATTGTTAACAGTTAACTGAATTTGCGTATCTAATATACGTTTAGTGATTTTTTTTGTAAACAAGAAAGTTGAGCTTTGGTGGCAACTCTTTCACTATTCAATTAATATAGCAAAGGGCACGGAAACTAATATACCCTGAAATTACACAGATCAGAAAATATCTAATTTTCAGAGCCACTATAAATCTTTAAATGATTGTATAGAAATTTATTCTAGATAAAAATAGATTAAATATTGGCAACAAATGGGAAAGTCTTTATGAAATTCACAGGAAAAACTAGTAATTTCTCCTTATAGCTTCCCAAAAGCTAACTAGCTAGTGAGAGATTATAAAACCAAAACACTCTGTGGAAAGATTCTTTCAAAACGGTTTTTGATCTGAGGGCATTTGCTAATCAGAAACAAAACAAAAGCAACTTTTCAATAGGTGGACAGCCACATGGATGAAAAATGCACATCTCATGTCACATGTCACACATGTCACATGCTCATGCTCACATCTCGTTTCACATGTCACTTACTTGCACGTGAAATGACAATCCAAAAGTTAAAATTAATAGGAGAGAAGTTTCATAGCATAGCCAATTAATGAGCAAGAAACTTGAAGACATATTTAACAAAGAATCATGAAGTATGATATCTAAATCTAAATGATATCTAAAATACTAAAATCCTATTATAAAGCTACTGGTTATCTAAAATAAAGAAAAAACCCTGACCATACTAATGACCAGCAAGGGTGGTCATAGAAAGGGTTGTCAAATACACTATGTTAAGAAGCACCTTTCATTATCTGATAAGTTTGAAATACACAAAGCCTGTGATTCAACAATTTCAAACTTGGTTTATGTCAGAGAGAAACTGCTGCTGTGTTAGTTGTATGGTACAGTATAAAATTTATCCCACAAAGTAAAACTCAAAATAGCATATGTTGATGATCACATATGGCTCTTCATGTTCAGAGTCTGGGAGAAATGTAGCTGTATTGTTCTGACTTAGGCTCCCCATGAGGCTCTACTCCAGCCTCTGGGGCAGGGATGTAGCAACATCTTGGCTCACCTGTAAGACCCACTTCCATGGACATGTGTGGAGCTCATTGCCTCAGTTTCTATTGGCCAGAGGCCTTATTTTCATGCCATATGGGTCCCACGTAGGTTTGTTTACACAATGGCAGATGGCTTCTACCAAAGCAAGAAACCTGTGAGAAAAAGAATAAAGGGAAACAAAGAGAAGAGAGACAGAAAAAGTCAGACAGCAAGGCAAAGAACATGATCTAGAAGGAAAACAGCCAAGACTGATGTCTGGATTTTTGTTGCATAAGCTTTGAGGTGGTGTCGCTTTGCTGTTGCTGTTCACATACTCAACCCTGTTAGAAGATGAGAAAGGAGCTGAAGCATACAGAGAGGATGAGTGTTATGACACTGGCCCCAGCCAACACATGTATGAGTTTTCTCAATCCAAATCACTTATAGTAGCTCCAAACTAGAAAGAGCACAATTATTCAACAAAGTTACGAAGCACAGATAATTTTTTATACATTCTTAAGTTGAAGTATCGCACAACAAATAAACTAAATGCACTCTAGAAATAGCACAGACATCTTTCTGGCTGACACAATATAGAGTGGACCACACAAGACTTAACAAGCTTATTACAGTTCAGTTATGGTCTCCAAGTTGCTAAACACAGAAATTAAGCTGTTTTTAAAATGCCCATGCTGGAGGAAAAGTTATGAACAAAACCAAGAGTTGATTATGATAAAAGGTGAAATAGAAGTTATATCTAGGGAGAAAGCGAAGATTATGTTTGGAAGAGTACAGGATGATCTGTAGCACTGGCAATATCTTTCTCAAATTGCATAGTGGTTGCTATAACGTTATGTTGTAAATCTCCCTCCCTACAACAGTTCATACACCTCTTCCTTCAGGTGCATCATAAAATCTCTGGTATTGCCCCACTTTTCTGTCTAAGATGCTCTTGAAGGGATCATTTACCCAATTTTTATCCAACAGAAAGTCACATGAATCACACACCCCTCCTTCCCCCTGGCAGGTAGTTGCTACCCCATGTCCTAAAGACAGAAATGATGCCCTGAAATACCAAGAAGAATCAAAATAGACAGGTAATGATCCTGTCGATTAGCAACCATGTCTATACGGTGAAGCCTCAACAAGACCTGGAAAGGCAGGGCTCAAAGTGCCTCTAATTGCTGACTGTGAGGAGCTATTGGTGTGCTGGAGAGGGCAGAGACTCTGGTTCTCATTCGATGGCTCATGTAATAATTTTTATCATGAACAAATAAATGTAATGAGTCCTTTACCCTAAACACTGCTCAAGCAAGTGAAATGAACACAAAAGTGAGTTCAAAGAACTTCATTTTATAGCTTGTGAGTCAAAACACAAGAAAAATAACCATGGGACTTGTCACTGACACCTAATATGGGAAGGGGATCTTGGAGACTCGGCCAAAACTTATGCAGTCTAATGTTGGCTTGAGCTAGACAGGGTCAGATTTAATTGAATTAGAAGATATTCAGCTGGTGTTGGCTGCAAGATTTATTGTTTACTTGCTAGTGAGAAGAAACCTCCACATATTAGGTGTATGTTTATTTGCTATCTCAGAGCAGTGACTCAAATATTTTTGTCCTTCTTTACAGAGGTAGGTAAACTGGGTACTGCTCATATAATTATTTATTATATGCTATGTTTATATTTTATAGTATATTCATGATAATGCACTCAAGAATTGTGCAATCTAGTTGGATTCTTAAATGAAAATCCATCCCATGTATACCAACATATTCTTAAACTTAGGCCATTGTTATTAGAAAAAAAAACCCTACTTATCTATTAGAACAAAAATATGAATATTTCTATTTAAATGCATTTATGTCTTTGAAAAATCTGATCAAAATTGCCACTATTTGCTTGTAATGCTCTTTGTATTGTTTCTTAGCTATTACAAAAAACTTCCCAGAATTGCAATAGCAAATGTGGGTCTTCAGAGAATGTGAATAAAAGACACAAGAAGACTAAAAAATGGAACAGAATGGGAGTGACTTTGCTAATGCAAATCATTAGCCATCCTGTCACTGAGGCCAAATCCTGAGCAAAAGCCATTTGAGCAAGGACTGGCTTATTTGGCTTACAGTTACCATGAGTGTAGTCTGCGGTTGGCTGGCTATAGGGCAAAAATGGCAATTCAGGGAAAAGCTGTGTGTACACCAGAAGATGGTCAGTGATCAGAGCAAAGGGGAGGAGCTGGCGCAAGACAAACATCTTTCCAGGTTTTAATTTCAGTGACTTAGCTCTTCTTCGTAGGTGTCACCTCCAAACTGCGCAGTGGGATATGAGCTCATGGACGGACTAAGCCACGGATGAGTACTACACTCCTTCTGCTGTGAACACCTTCTAAAACTCCTAAAACTCACCTCTGAAACATAAGGCTTCTGACAGTGCATTTCAGATCGAAGCCATAAAGTTCTCTATTGTTGGCCCGCAAAAGGCTCATGTCCCTCTCAGCAGGCAAATGCAGTTAGTCTGTGTCTAAAGTTGTCAAATTCTCAACAGTATCAGCATTGCTGAAAAGTCCAACTCCAAACGCTGTTATCTCCATTTGGTTTCGGGATGTTGCAAGGGGGTGATGGAATACAGGACACAGTTGTTAAGATTGTTTTATAATCAGCCTTCAAAAGAGTGATATATCAGGAGTGCAGGAAATCTGTACACACGCTACAGCCCCAAGAATCCAGCTAAAGGTCTGGATCCTAATATCCAGCATTAGTCTAAGTGAAAACCTAGACTTCACAGCAGTGTGTCCCTCAAGTCCAATTAGAGGCCTAGAGCCCACAACAAAATCTTATGCACCCCTGTTTAACAGATCTGCGCTGAAAAAACCAAAAGGTCAGTGGCAGGAACTAGAAAGTCCATGCCAGTGGAATGAAGGATTTGTGCTAGCAGACCGAGGGGTCTATACTGGAGCTAGAAAGCAATGCCCAAAGTAAGCACCAGAGCTCCTCCAAAGATGCCACAGCCATCCTCAGCAACAGTGAGGTCCCAAGCTCCTCCTCTGGCAAGAAGAAACAAATCCATGAGGAAAGCCAGCATGACAAGTCCCCCAGAAGAACAGCTTAAGAGAACCAGCAGCTT
Source organism: Myocastor coypus (assembly GCA_004027025.1). Lineage (NCBI taxonomy): Eukaryota > Metazoa > Chordata > Mammalia > Rodentia > Myocastoridae > Myocastor > Myocastor coypus. The sequence goes on along the minus strand of PVJA010034564.1, from coordinate 2,211 downwards.
CTAATGGCTTCAACGACTTCGCAAACCGCATGCCCAACAGCCTCTCCACAGCCTCTCCAGGCTCTTATGCTGCTGGCCACAGCCCTCAGATGGCCCCTCCCACCTATCACCAAGCTAGCTCAATGCAATCTCCTTTGACATTCAAGGCAAATTTTTCACAATGGTACAGGGTAAAGCATCCTATTTGCAAAGAGAGAAATAGGAGGACGGAAAGGGATGGAACCAAAGGAAGACCAAAACCTCGTGCGACAAACATTGAATCCTGTATCTCTACATGTCCAGGACTTGGTGAACTTTGGTGAGATTTGTGCTCCAATGGGCCTGGGCTGTCCACCTATATGACATTGCTGGTTACAGTCCCAGCCATGGGCCCTTGCTCGTCACAGCCCCAGAGCTTCTCTCTTGAACTGGCTGCCATCACTTGCCAGTCACCTTGCACATTTCTGACATCTCTTATCTCTCAGGTCTTCAGGGCACCTTTGCCTGCACTCACAGATTCAGGCATTGCCCTGTCAGAAAAGCTCTGGCATGGACTGTGACCTTGTCACACATAATCACCTGGCTTCTCGGGCCTTCATCAGAAATCTGGATGAGTAAAAGTTTGATGACCTCACTATTCTTCAATTCTATGTGATTGAAACACTAACACCACGTGGATGATGCGAGCATTGGCTGGCAGTTCCTTGAACAGCCCCATCCTATTGGACCGAGGCCGCAGTGGCCTCTGAGTGGCTGGCTTGCTGCACTCCACGATATATGTTCCCAGGCTGCGCTAGATGAGGAAAGATCACAGGGTTTCATTTCTCAAAGAAAAAATAGCTAGGTCTGCAAACTAGCGCCTGAGATGAGTGGAGCTTTGCTGATGTTTCTGTTTCCCACAAAACATCTTTTTTCTCATACAAAGCACATGGCTTTTTTTTTTTTTTCTTTTTTCTTAACACAAATCTTTCCAAGAAGCATGCTCCCTTTTTACACATTTTCCAGGTTCTTCTTGTGGCAAACAATCTGCAAACTTTTCAAGAAAATTTGCTGCCTAGTTCTCACTGCCAACAAGCTAGGACAGCCATGGCGTCCATGCCAAAGCTTGGAGGTGAGGCTGCCTCAAAAGGTCTTCTGTCAGATTACTTGGTCCGCTGCCACTAGCCTCAGTCTCCTCCAAAGTCCTGAGACATGCATTAAACAAGGAAAGGTTTTCTTCCGGCATGTGACCCCCATGCCCGGCAGCCCTGCTGCCCATGCAGTCTGTGATGTGACTGAAACGCTGACTCTGCCCTGTGACGTCTGCATTCCTTATAGCAGGTTTTCTAAATTCTGACCAGTACGGTGTGTCAAACACAGATTTCAGGGTTGTAGGGCTTCTCTAGCATTTCTAAACTTTTGTGAAATCTCTCCCAAGCCAGCTCCAAAGACTCCTGAGCTTCGTGCTTAAGTATAATCACAGCAATGACATCACCCCTAGTATCAGTTTCCTAAGTCGGTCTGCTTCCTTATCTCTGGGGACAAAATGCTGAGCATCCACAGCTCAAAGGAGAGGTTTATGTGGTTCACAGTGGGTCCGCGAAAGTCAACCACGGCAGCAGGAGGGGTAGGGGAAAGGGGTTTACCTGGAAGCCAGGAAACAGAAAGAGAAAGCAAAGAGCAGAAGACAATATACCCTTTCAAGTTCAGAGTCGTTCAAGTTTGTGTCCAGTTGTCTGCTCTAAGTCTCGTGCAGTCCTTGAGGTGGCTCTGAAGTTCGTGATTAGTCCATAACCCAGAGCTGGGATGACGGTTGTGGCCCACAGTGGGACAGATGGTATGAATACAACGTAAGGGTGGAGAACAGGCTTGCTAGCTGCTGCTGCTGCTGCTGCTCCTCGCTTTGCTGTTTGCTGTTTTCCACTGCCATGAACGGCTGCCCTCTGCCTTGGAGCCTGCGGAAATATGGACCAAAACCTCCAGGAACTGAGAGCTGAACTTCTCCTTCCTTAATTTTGAGTGTTGAGTATTTCGTCCCTGCAATGAGTCCTCCCAGCCTGTATCACACACCAGTGGCAATCAGAACAGTGAGCTCTGGGTTATTAAATGAACTACCTCATGGATGAGTACCTGTTATGGTTTATGTCTAGTTGTCCCCCCAAAGTCTCATGGAGTCATTGGGCGGGGACTGCTAGAGTTTGAGACTTGATCCATGATCCCTGGGATTATAGGTTTTAGTACTGATGGGATTAT
>PVJA010034563.1:0-22459 GCA_004027025.1 Myocastor coypus | reverse complement strand
AGGCTGGCTTTGAGCTCACTTTTGTAGCCCAGGCTGGTCTCGAACTCGCAGCGATCCTCCTGCCTCAGCCTCCCAAGTGCTGGGATTACAGGTGTGAGCCACCACGCCCGGCATAACTTCAGTATTTCAATAAAGAAATTTATGATTTCTTTCTTTTGTATAGTAAACATTTTCTTTCTTCAGATTTTCCCAGCCATAGCTTGTTGCTGCTCCTATTCTTCCTAGCAAAATTAAATACATCAATGTCTTTAACAAATTTAGAGCCCAGAGCTAACTACAGGACTTCCACAGAATACAGCAATAATCTATCAATATCAGACATTTTTAGTAAATTTTGGAAAGAATGCAGCAATATTTTAGTTACCTGTGTCCCTAACAATACATATTCTTAGAAAATGTTTTGTTCCATTTGGTCTACAGCTATTATCCTACATTACTGACGTTTGCTTATCTTCATCAAGGTGTATATGTACCATTCGCTTTTCTTTAGATATTTTTCTTGCTGCATCACATATAATGTAACTCCACCCAGAAGACACAGTTCTTTGGCTTTCACGTTAGACTTCATAGGTTTACAGTGATTCAGGGTATTTTACATTACCTAGATGGATATATCTTAAGATGATAGATAGATGTAGAGCCCTATAATTAAATTCTGATATCTATAGGAAGAACTGACAAGGAGAAGTTTCTTTAGTTTGGGGAACTGGAATTTGGATCTATGGACTTGACTTCAGAAAGGACTTCCCTACCCTCATTTATATGCTTACTCATAAATTTACTAAATAAGAACAGCAATAAAATAGAGTGCCAAGTTAGTCCCAGGGGAGCTGGAGGCTTTTATAAGAGGCTTGACAGGAAACTAACGTGGAATAGATCAAGTTGTTAAACATGGGCTGAGTAGTGTTTAAAAAAATGGCCATGATGATAGAGGAGAGATAGTTGATTAAAGTAGGGGAAAGGATGTAAGATAGGAAGGAAAATGATCACAAGAAAATCTTGTGAAATTATGTCAAAATTTCTCAAATTTCTTTTTCTTTTTTTAATCTTTTTGAAACAGGGTCACGCTATGCAGTTACGGCTGCCCTTGAGCTCACTTTTTGTAGCCCTGGCTGGTCTCAAATTCACACCGATCCTCCTGCCTCAGCGTCCCAAGTGCTGTGATTACAGGCATGTGCCACCATGGCCCAGCTTTCTCAAATTTCTGAACTTCATCTACTTTGCTTCCAAGACAGATTTTAATCTCCGTATTTGATAGAGTTCACATGTCCACAGTGGTTTTGCATATAAGATCCTCTCCATGATGTGTTTTTCATATCTATTAAGTCTCAGTTCAGCAATCCACCAAGACCTGACCAATAGCTTAATGTTAGTTCCACTCTGAAGTTGAAAATAATACTGCGCCCACTTCCTTACCTGTTGAGTGCCCAGATTCAGAAGTATTTCACAGGCTGTGTGTAATTTCATTTCAAGTTAAATAGGTAGAGAAAATGTGAGAATAAAGACACATAAGGGAGAGAGTGAAAATGAGGAAGAAAGAAGAAGAAGAAGAAGAAGAAGAGGAGGAGGAGGAGGAGGAGGAGGAGGAGGAGGAGGAGGAGGAGGAGGAGGAAGAGGAGGAGGAAGAGGAGAAGGAGGAGGAAGAGGAGAAAATAAAAATAAGAATAAATACATGTAGAGTGACTGAACAGAAAGTCTAGACATGAAAAAAGAGAAAAAAGAAAAAGAGGAAAGTAAATAAAAGTTCCATTAGCTTGAACTGAATGATTTTGACAGTGCCAAGATACATATAGTAGAACAGTTTGTTCTTGGAAAGGCTGCAACACTGGGCTCTGGCCAAATAGCTCCATCCTCCTGACCTTTAGGTAAGTAACCATGTCTACTCAGCACAAACCACATGGGTAAATAATTAAATAAATATTATAGTTCAAAATTGAAGGAAAGAAGGAAATCAGTAGAGAGTTGCATGTGTAAATCAGTCCAGTAAGGGGGAGCTCCTCAAAGGCATTTTGTCCTTCACCATTGCCTCCAGGAAGCTTGGTGTTGTAAACTGCAGCTTTCCTCTTCTCTGTCTTAGTTTCACAGGGAGAATGGAAGTGAAGGAGTCATGATACAAACTGATAGCTCTAAAAGCCTTTCTACTCTCCACTACTCAAAAATCTAAATGAAGAAGAAGGAAATTGGCAGGCTTAGTGAGAAGACAATTTCAGGAAAATGATGTAGCCCTCAACTATAGCAAAAATCTGATTGGCTATAGTATGGTTGAGTTTATTGGAATGGTAGGGGACATTTGGGTGTAAGAATAAACTCCATTGACAGAATCTTCTTCCTTTTGAGATTCTTGGTGAGTATTTATATTTTCCACATAATTTTTCCTTTGTGATCTTTTTTCACTTATAATTCCAGACTTTTCTGTCTATTTTTCCAAGCTATCTCCTAACTGCCACTTCATCAAGCAGCTACTGTTGTCTCTGTATGCAATTAAGCCAACGTAGGTTCAGGCATTTCCCTTATTAATCAAAATATAGGCAGCACCCATCTCTGATGACTTACAAATTTCTCTGAAAGGAACTGTAGTGTGGAAAAGAAAATGTTTGAATTTTATACTATAGACAACTGCTTCTAGAGTTCGTCTCCTACACTTTATTTTCTGAGCTCAACTTCAGGCTATCAATTAACACTTCTCTTTGACTATCTACATCTTCAGTATTCAGTAACATAAATCTGTCCTCTAAATCCATACAGAAGATGCCAGCCCAGATACTCACAATCAAACAGAAATATATTGTCTTGTTCTTTTAGTTATTGTTCATTCTAGGTAATTTCTATTTTTAAACTCAGTAATTGTGAGTTTCACTTTGGTATTTAATTTTCCCTAAGAAAGAGCCCATCTCTAAAATTTGAGTTTAGGCTTAGTTTTCAAGTGCTACACATAATTATGAAAGAATTGAAATTAGTTATTTTTATTTACCAATTGGATTTCCATAAGCTTAAGTAAATAGCTATAGCAAGAGTCTAGGCTCGGGGAGGCTGAGGCAGGAGGATCGATGTGAGTTTGAGACCAGCCTGGGCTACAAAAGTGAGCTTAAGGCCAGCCTGAACTACTGCATAGTGAGACGCTGTCACAAAAAGAAAAAAAAAAGTGTCTAGGATTCTCCTTTATGCAAAGTGTAATAAGAGCAAGTGAGAAGTAGGTAGTGTGGTCCAGAACTCAGTAATTTCATTAACCGTTGTCATTTCAAAGGAAACCACACAGGCTTTTTTGTTCAACACATCCATCACAGAAAAATCATTTTCTGTGAGTTATATCGCTTAAAAGTCCTTAAAAATTTATGACATTGGTGGGGTAATGTTAATGTCCTTCACCTGTATTGGCGATGATTTATTGGGAAATTATGGATTAGAAAATAATCACAAGGGGCCCAGCAGGATGGCTTAGTGGTCTGAAGTGCCTGCTTGGGAAAGCTTAGGCACCTGCAGGGATCGCGGTTCGATCCCTGGCCCCACATGCTGCGCCAGGCCGCCATAAAAATAAATAAGCAAACAAACAAAAGTAAAGAAAGGAAAATAATCACAAGTATCAGAGCTCCAGTATGCGTTGAATCATTTAGTGGGAGTACAAAGTTTTGCCAGGCTTGCTTTTTATCTGTTAAATGGGAATGACATAACCTAGTGCTGATTTGCTGTGATGAATAAATGACTACTTCTGTAAGAATTAGAATAGAAAAAAAGCTTAAATGACATGAGCATGTTTATTTTTTATGCATTTTATTAATTTCAATGAGAAAAAATAGCAATGAGACAGTTTCACAACAGCTTAGTAGGACAGTTACAATAATTAATATGTTGCGCAAAGTTGTCATCATAGTAGTTATTCAGAGTACAAGATGCAGACATGATATCTTCTCTAAACACTATTAGTATAAATCTTCTATTGAACTAAGATAAAGTAGCTGTACATCTATCCTATTTTTTCCACTACAGCATGGTCCTTCATTTGGACCCTTTTGTTTGATTTTATTTGTGAGACATGAGTGTTCCATTTCCATTCCAATATTTTAGGTGTATGAATTCATCAAAATAACTCAATATACTCCAATAGTCCATAATACTAGTGGGTTTTCAACATAACTGGCCATGTCAGAAACTGTTCACTTGAGCATTTTACCTCTCAGCATATTAATATAGCTTTTCTTTTTATAACTTATCGTTACACTTTTCTGCTGGATGTTTAAGACCAACATAAAGCAAGATCTATATCAAAAATAATGTAACTTCTGTATCTCACAAGGTCAGTCAAATCCCCTCAGGATTTACCCTAAAACCATGTACAGCAGTTTGTAGATCTTTTGTCAGTGTCAGTCATCTAGATGAGTCACGGTTTCCACTTGACCAATGTGCTTTCTGTGAAAGCCTGAGACAATGTTTTCTTTCTGGGTTAATCCCTTAGGCACACTGTCTATCACTGATCACTTTACTCTGTAACTCCATAATCTCCTTGATTAGAAAATTGGGCACATCACTGAGATACAGGATGTTACAGTACAGGTTCTGTTATATGCTGTGTCCTTACTGACCTTAAAAAGCTAGGATGAAAATATTGGCTACCCTTGTAGCTGATATTTTTTCTCTTTTCTCCTTGCTGTGACAAATACCCTACACTCAAATTAGGGAAGGAAAGGTTTATTTAGCTCACAGTTATTGTTGGTTTCAGTCCATACTCTGCTGGCTCCAAGGCAGAGAAGCACATGGCAGAGACCAATCTTTTATGACAGCAGCAAAGAGTAAGATCAAAGGGAGGAGTAGCAGCAGTTTAAACAGCTATTTCTTTCCTTACATTGAAATCCAAATTACCTACCCGAGGAGATGTGCAGCACCCACACTCATAGTAATCAGTCACTAATTCCAGGAGCCACCCCATGACTGCATGAGTCTTTGGGGAGGAACACCTATATACAAAACATAACAGAGACTATATGATATTTACACATGTAGGTCTGGTTTATTTCACTTATGAGTATATTTTCAAGGTACATCCACTTATATATGAAGGATTCAAGGTTATTTTTATAGCTGAGTAATACTCCATTGTACATAAACAACACATATTTTACATCCATTTTCAGGTGACAGACATTTTGGTTCTTTCTAATATTTGGCTCTCACAAATTCTGCTGCTGTAAACATAGGTACACAAATATCACTGAAACAATGTCTTCAATTCTTTTAGAAAAATTGTCAGTTGGAGGTTGCTGGATTGAATGGAATTTGCAGTCCAAGATTCATAAGGAGTCTCGACACTGCTTTCCATAATGGTTGTACCAGTCTCCATTTCCACCAGCAGTGGAAAAGGGTTCCTTTTTACTCACAGCCTCTCCATTTGTTGTTGGTTGATTTCTTCATGATAGTCATTCTTTCTGGGGTGAAATGGTATCTTAGTGTTTTTTAAATTTGAATTTCATGGATGACTAGTAACGTGGAGGATTTTATCATGTATTTTTAATCTTCTAGTATTTCCTCCTCAATCTATTCCAATTTGTTTTTATATCGTTTTTTGACTACTTTCTCATTGATGCCTATAAGTCTTATGTTATTCAACATTACATCATCATGCAGTTATTGAATTTTTTCTTGCATCTCTGTTGTTTTTCAGTGATCTTTTCTTACATTTTCACTAGCTGTGATGGTGTCTTCAAGATTTGAAACTCTATCTTTCCTTTCATTCATATATTTTTGCCTGCTTGTGATTGAGACTTTATTTTCCTGTATATATTATATCTTTGAAACTGCTTCATGCTATCTCTTTCTCATATTGTACATTCAAATATTCCAATGTTTTCCCATTCTTCTCTAATTTTTATCAGTGTCTTCTTTAGAAGTATTTATTAATTCTTTCATTATAAGTGCATAGAGAATGGCCACCAATTTAACATGAAGGGTCTGTGATGTGGGGACATAGGGCCAATGAAAAAGTGAGTTTACTGCTGTCCTGCAAGCATTCCTAACTGCTGGTGTAGAAGGGGAAGAGCAAAGTATAATAAAGAACTTCACGGCTCACACTGAATCAGAGCTTTACCTACAGGGTTACTCAAATATTGGCAAACAAACAAACAAACAAAAATGATAGGTGGATCCTGAGCCCTTGAGTGCCATTGGTTGGGTCTTTTCTTCCAAGTTTTGCATCACAGGCAGAAGTGAGAGTAGTGAGTGTTTTGAAGTGTTGGTGGTCATGCCGGAAAGTGGACCAGGGCGGTTGGTGTCTATGGCACATGCTTTCTGCTCAAATTTACCCACAGGGCTAGCACAGCCTACTGCAGGGTCAGTGTCTTCAAAAAATGCTGGAATATCTAGCTCAGGGAGCCTGTGTGGCTAGAGGAAATTACTTGTACAATGCAGGCACAGAAGCTTTTCAAGATATTACATGCAGCAGGGCAGATCCCAACTCTCCCAGTGCAGCGCCAGGACACACAACAGCCATGCTGTGGCTGGCATATGTGGCAGTGCCACCATCAGAGCCCTGCTCCAACCTGCAGTCCCACAGGGACCAGGGAACAGTGGAGGAAGGGGTCGAGGAGCTTGTCATACTTGGTGTGTCCCTGCCAGGTGCATTAACCATACTGGTCACCTAGGCCATCTGTTCTTGCTAGAGTTAATGGGCCAGAAAGCAGTTTGGATCTGTTGGTACCAGGGAGAAATAATTGTTGGAAATGGCCTTTGGTCACTCCCTCTCACCCTTGTGCACTTTGCCATGTAACCATGGGATGGGAATTTTTTTTTTTCAAGAGAAGTGCTTGAGTGCTTCCTGTGACTCGGGCTGCTACGATTGGCCACTGGACTTAAGAGGTGCTTGACAGAGAGAGGAGGTTTCTCTGCATGTTGGGTACCCAGCACGCACTGCCTGTACAGCCAAGAGCTCATTGTGGGGCTTTCCCAACAGAATGTAAGCTTTTCCATTATTTTTAACAAATGTCTTGAGTATTTGCTGTGGTAGGAGGGTTTGATAAACAATGGAATTTCAATATTATTCCTGCTTCTTATTTTAAAAGTGCTTCAAATCCTTCAATAAGGCTCTAGAAGGTTGTCTGACTCCATGGCTGAAATTTCCAGCATTTTGTCATAAACTGATAAACCTCATCAGGATAGTTGGGTGGGAATAGCAGGCATTCCCCTTCCAGGCATTCACAAGTCTGGTCACCATCATCAGGCCATGAGTCGGGCCTATCATTTTCAGGAACAGGTTCATGGGGCTGGGGTCTGATGTCATAGTAGATGAGAAGCTCATACAGCACCAGTCCAAGAGACCAGACATCAGAGTTGATGTAGAACTTACATTGAATTAAGCACCCCGGTGCATACCAGAACATGGGGCTGTCCCGGTCATACTTGAATGTGTAGTACTCCTTGTCAACCTCAATGGACTTTGTGAGTCTGAAGTCACTGATCTTCATCTGGTGCTCACTCTCCACCAGGATATTTCTGGCTGCCAAGTCAAGGTGCACGTACTGCCAGGAGCCTAGGTAGTCCATCCCTTACAGACTTGAATGGCATATTTGAGCAGCTGCTTGAGGTGAATCTTATTCTTGAAGGCAGGAACTCCAAGATGAGCTTGATCCCATTTCCACCATCTTCTGTGCAGATGCCCTTGTACTTGATGTTCTAATGGTAGAGGTTCCACAGGACCTCGATCTCCTTCTTCAGGTCGGTAATGTGGTTACCTGCACTCTCAGGGTTGAGGAACTTCACAGCCACTTTCTCTTGGGTGTTGTCACCCTCAGGGACATACCTGCAGTGCTCCACCTTGCCAAAGTGGTCCTCTCCCAGGTTACAGATCCTCTTGAGGAAGCATTTCTCAAAATGCATAGGGTCAAACTCAGTGGCTGTTTTGTTTTCTGAAACAAGTTCTGGATTCTGCTCCTCCAGCTTATTGATGTCCCTCATGATGGCTCAGAAGAAGGGCCTCTCATTGGGGTCATAGTTCATGCAGAGGGTCAAGAGTTCAGTCTTCCTTTTTTTCACTTCAGAGAATAGTTCTGATCTGATTTCCTCTATAATTTTCTGCAGTTGTTTCGTTTCTTTAGACATAATTAATTCACAGATTTCTTATTTTACCTCTCAGATTATTTCTTATCTGATTTCCTCTGTACTTTTATGCAGTTGTTTCTTTACTTCAGACAATATTAGTTCAGAGATTTCAGCTGGATGATTTCCACTTGCTTCTATGCTAGTGTCTCCTACATTTGTTCTGGCTGTGTTCGGGACCAGAGATTGCATTTTGCTACTTCTCTTTCCCATTTTTTATAGCACTGTCCTTTGACCTTTGGTGTAGAACTTTGGTGCACTTATACACTTAGCACCTACCAAAATTCTTATACAAGAGAGATTATATGGTTAAGGCAATTATAGTTTTGTATTTGTAGGACTATTGTTTAAAAATCTAAAATTGGTACTTATCTTTAGCAGTTGACAAACCTTGGCAAATAGTGGTTTTGTGTATTACACAGCAAGAGCAAACATTATATCTGTGTAGATAAGTACTTATTAAATTGGGAAATTGTATTTAATTTGGTTCTCCTAAGTTCTGTGTGATCACTTTCTCTTGATGTTACTTGGGGACTTCCAGGAGACTAGTTCAACTGGTTTCCTATTGCCGCCTCTGTATATCAAGAGAAAAAGAGAGAAGACACTCTAATACATCTGGGTCTAGCAAAGTGTCTCAGCTTACAACATCTGGATCTGCCAAATTTGAACCTGTCTTGATGTGCTTTCCTTGGTTCTGTCTGCTGCGCTCACGTTATTCCTGCTGTAGCTCATGGGATAGAACCCCACCTAAAACCCAGGCCTGGTCTGGCTCTGAACAGGATTCATCAGTCACAGGGCAAAAGTCTCACTTGGGAATGTTTCTTTAGTGAAGTCTTTGCCTTCAGCTTACTGATCGGCAATAAAATTTAGTTTCTGGTTCCATCATTGAACTAACATCATACTGTTTTATTTCATTGTGTATTAATTTTAGTGAGAAATAGTGATGAGACAATTTCAAAACAGTTTAGTAGGACAGGTAAAATAGTACATTGCATATTGTTTTCTTCGTGGTAGTTATTCAGGGTAAATGATGCAGACATAATATCCACTGGGGCGGGCCCGGCGGGATGGCTCAGTGGTCTAAAGTGCCTGCTTGGGAAAGCTTGAGCGGCTTCAGGGACCAAGGTTCGATCCCGGGCACCACATGCTGCGCCAGCCCTGCCCTCAGGGCGGACTGAGCCGGCCATAAAAATGAGTGAATAAATAAACAAAAGTTCTAAAACAAGAAAAAAAAATCCATTGGGGCTAGCAAGATAGCTCAGTGGGCTAAAGCACCTGCTTAGGCAGACACACCAGACCAAGGTTCAATCTCCCAGACCACATGCTGCACCAGGCTGAGCCGGCCAAAAAATATGTATTTATATCTTTTCTAAACACTATTAGTATGAATCTTTCTTCTCATTGAACTAAGAAAAAATAGTTGTATATCTATTCTAGCTAATATATATATATATATATATATATATATTTTTTTTTTTTTTTTTTTTTCTTCCAAGGGTAGCCAATATTTTGGACCTAGGCCTTCAAGGTCAGTGAGGACACAAGACAGAACATAACTTGTACTGTAACATCCTGTATCACAGTAGTGTCACAAATTTTCTGTTCAAGGAGAATATGAGGCCACAGAGGAAAATGATTGATGATGCATAGTGTGCCCAAGGAAGTCACCTAGAGTGAAAACATTCTCTCAGGCTTTCACAGAGAGCAAAATGATCAAGCAATGGCCGTGACTCATCCAAATGGCTGACACTGACAAAAGATCCACAAACTGATGCACATGGTTTTAGGGTAAATTCTGAGGGATTTTGTTGATCTTGTCAGATACAAATGTTACATTTTTATTATGTAGGCATAGATTTATCTTGGTCTTAAATATCCAGGAGAAAAGTATAACTATGAGGTGTGAAACTTAAAGCCATTTTGAGCTCTAAAAGACTCAAGTCAACAACTTCTGAGATTATCTCTTCTGCTGATGGCCCACTACTATTAAACAGTCTACTCGACTATAATGTGCTATTTTGCTGAATTCACAGTTTCAATATTTGTGTGGCAATGGAAAACCTATCTCTGACAAAACAATACATAAAAGGGGATATAAATGAACGACCATTTTATACTTAACTAACACCTTAAGTAGTGTTTTTTTTTCCTTCTTTTTTGCCTTTACACAGGAGCACAGCTAAAATTCTAAGAGTAACCAATTTGTCTATAACATATATTTAGCTTTTAGTGACCATATATCCAACTGTTTGAAGAGAGTTTCCACTGAGTTTTCTCCTTACACCACTGAAACTCAACTTGAATTCATGGAGAGTCAGTGGTTTAGTATCGTTGATTCTATGATGTGTATCTTCCACTGTATTTATCATATAACATCTTTAATTCTTCCTTTGTGACTGTTTTAGAATAGTTCTTATTTTGCATGCTTCATGCATTCTCCCTTGTCTGAGTGAATTTCTTCATATTCTGAGAGATCCCTAATCTCATTTTTAATACAATATCCTGTAGTATATTGTGGTCAAAATAATTTTTCCAATATAATCTTTTAATATACAATATATTCTGACATAAGTTTTACTTGACCAGGAGAGCAGACTGTAAAGAACTCAAAATGATGTTTAATGACTGCTGTAATCTGTGCTCATTCATTTTTTTGACAAAGTAATATTCTATTCTCATATGCAAAATTATAAGGAGCTGAGGAATGTCAGAGCAAGTGTGTTGAAATCATCTATTTGTTGAGTAGAAAGTGCAGTTTGAAGATTAATAGTACCTAGACAAATGTTGAAACTGTGAATAAGTAATTATTTAAACAGAATTGTATTCATATATTGATGTAAATCATATTTATTGAACACCTATGCTATATGAGGTATACATTTTTTCTACACTGTATATGAAAGTAACTAAAAAAGATGCAATTTCTTCTTGAATGTAGCAAATATTAAGGGAAGATTCACAGAAAAGCACATACACACATGGATACATATTCCAGGTACAAAGTAAATAATCAAGGCAAGATGATAAAGAAAAATAAGGTTGGGATATATTATTCATAGAGTGGAGAGAACATTGTGACAGAGTAGTAAGGGAAATAGAATCTATGACTCCATGTAGAAGAGCAATTCAGAAAATGGGAACAGAGATTATGTTGTATGGATTCTAAGACAAGAGGCTTAATGAAAGAACAGCAAAGGAAGTCAATGACTCCCGCAAAAAGAAGATGTATAGACTTTGAGAATAGTACTTATATAAGGATATAAGAATATGTATAAGAGAGAGAGACAGACAAAGAGAGTCAGAGAGAGAGAGACAGACAGACGGACAAACTGACTGACAGAGACAGAGAATAAAGGAGATGCTCAAAGTGGAGTAGGAGGGGGAAGAATGTGATTAGGGGAAGGGAGAAGAACAAGAAGAGAAAGATAAAGAGAAGGAAAAGAGACTAAACTGAGGTCAAAATTTCAAGAGGTTCAATTTTAATAAAGGATACAGCTTGTATACAGGAAGTAGCCAGAGATAAGACTAAAATTGAAGGCTGCAAGCTGACAAATGGATCAACAAGACATTTTCCTTTTATTGTACCATATGAATCTCTGCAACATTTTAAGTAAAAGACATTATATGATATACACTTCAGAAAGATTACTCTAGAAATAATGGGGAGAATGGACTGAACTTAAGGTCAAATGGAGACCAATTATGAACAACCATCTGAGTGAGATAGTGCAGGCTACAAATGAAAAGACATTTTCTTTTACTTTGGAGGTAAAATGTTAAGATACTTTGTACACTATTTCGTGTACATAATTAATAAAATATAAATCACAATCATTGGTAGATATGAAATCATACATTATTCTTCTGTTGAAATTCTACAGGTGTTAATTTTGTCTTCCCAATGGCAATAGCCATTATCTATGTATCCTAATACGTTGTTTCATAATCTGTAAATTTGTTACCTGACTCAGAAAGCAGTAAAGTAAGATGAATAGTAATTAAATAATGTATCATAAAAATTTGAGACGAAAGTAATTCGTTTGTGGAGTCTAGTAGATGTCAAGCACCAATATCCTTATAAACACTGCTTGAGAGCATATTTCTATATTATAGATGAAGACAGAAAGTTCAGATTTACAATTGATTCATTCAATGATAAATAATAAATGGAGATTCCAATGTAACAGTGTTATTATTTACAAGTAAAATGTCTTTGGTGTTTTCAGGAGTGGTGTTTCCATACGTGATTTAATAATCATATATGTAGTCTAGTTCAATGAGTAGAATAATTCATTAACGAAACTTGAATTTGATGACATTATTCAGAACTAATGAAAACCTAGGAAGAAGATTGGGCCTAGTTGAATGGAGGAGGTAATGGGGCATGGTCAGTTGCGTCTATCAATATTTTTCCTGATGAAAAATACAAAATAATCATTAGAAATGATTTTCGTTGTGGTACTAGGGGTTGAACTCCGGACCTTGTGCTTATCTCCCCAGCCCCAGTTATTATTTTTATTTGCTTACTTACTTACTTACTTACTTGTTTATTTATTGGCTGAAGCTGCATTAAGGGCAAATCTCCTGCTCCATGTGGGGGAAGGGATTGCACCGTGGTCCCTGGAATCTGAGAGACTTTGCCGAATCATGTGCTTTAAACAACTGAACTATCTGGCAAGCCCCTCCTTTTTTTTCAATGATTTAAGAATATATAAATTTTCAGGTATCTTTGAACATCATTCAAAATTGTGAAGCAAATTTAAATATTTGATTTCATTATTCACATTCTTGTAAAGGCTTATATGAATAATACATCAAAAAATTTATATGATTTGATTCATTTTCCCACAAAATTTATTTGATAACATTGAGATAAGTTGAGTACTTCCATGAGAAACCACATGTGATGCTTATCTGTTTGACATATCCAATATGGGAAAGGTTAGTGTTTAATGATGAATAGGAACTAACTGATCTCTTTCTAATAGTATGAAGGCATTATAATTAGTAAGGATGCCTGTATGAAAAGTATGCATGTAAAGAATATCAGTGTAGGAAGAGATTCAGAACTATAGAATATCAATTAAAAGACTCGTACAAAAGTAATTCTAATGACTTAATGTAGCAAATAATACAGTTCTTTATGAAATCTTAGAGAGGCATTAGGTTGAATGATGTAGTCTGAATGATATCCGACCATTTCCATAGAATATCAACTGTATATTGATTTACCTAATATAAACCAGAACTTGTTGTATTGCACACAAGACAGAAAGAAAAAATAAGAAAAAACTGTAAAATGAACTTGAATGATTTTTCAGAATGCTTATAAGCCATACCCCCAAAATAACCACTAGATAAGATTGCCAAGCAAATATATAGTTGACTGTTGTAATGCACAGTAGTCTTATTGAATTATGAAACAACAATATTAATACAAAATTGAATAAAAATAATTTTTCCTTTTGAGTATGGTTCTTGTTATGGAGTTCAGGCTAGCACTGAGCTCACTTTGCAGCCCACACTGGTCTTGAACACAGAACAATCCTTCTGTTTCAGCATTCTTTTGTTTTTCTTTCTTTTTTTTTTTTGTGGGACCAGGGTTCAAACTCACGACCTTGCACTTGCCCAGCAGGCACTTGTGCCTCAGAGCTATCTCCCCAGCCCCTGTTTCAGCATTCTGAGTGCTGGGATTATAGGTGGGCACCACCGTACTTGTCTCAAAAATAAATACTATTGAAATTTATAATAAAAATAAATGATATTTTGAATTATAACTAAATATCTATAATTACCAAAGCATAAACATTTGGAGAACAGATACTTATGTAAACATATAAAATCAATATATATTTCTGAATGAGTAATCAAGAGTAGAGATACAAACATGAGTCATGTGAGTACTTGATATTGAATGGCTATTTTTTGCTCTAATATGAATTTTCTTCATTTAATATAGTGTGTTATAATGGATGTACTCAATACATTCATGTATATAAATGAATTTATCTTGATCATATACTCGTAAGTGAAATAAATCAGATTTACATGTGTAAATATCGTATAGTCTCGCTAGTGTAAGAACTCAAAAGAAGAAATAAAATTGAAAAGGCATAGCACAGCTCAATGGAAATCAAGGACTTAAGGGTTAAACAATGAAGTGACTGCAAGCAGAAAACATAGGAAGCATAGCAGGGGCAAAGCCATGCAATTATATACACAGGATGAATTAGATAATGGTTCTAGGAACCTCTAAAATGTCTTTGACACTGAAAATAGCAATGTGTAACAAAAATATTCTTGGAATGCCTGTCACTATGGTCTTTTAGATGTGTTCTGCTTCTAATGTAATTTCAGTTACTGCTATACTGTCTCAAATCATTGGTTTAAAAGAAAAAAAAGGTATTAATGAGAATAAGAGACTAGGAAAAATGTCAGGATTGACTGGCTACAATTTTGTATAATTATATTTCTAAATGTTAAAAATGTGTAACTGCTTTTATCACATTCTATAGAGATTTATTAGATTATCAATGATTGATAGAAAATACAAATTCCAAGTTAAATCTAAGACGTTTGATACTAACAAAGACAGTGATGTTATGCTCAAGTATCTATGTTATACAGTAATAGTATCACTAAGCTTTTCTTCTGGAGGGTTAAGAATATAAGTTTACAGACCAAATGTTAGAGAAAAAGAAGGTCTACAAGGATAGCCAATATTTTGGCCCTATGCCTTCCAAGTCAGTGAGGACTCAGGACATAAGAGAACCTGTGCTATAACATCCTATAACTCAGTAGTTTCCTAAATTTTCTGTTCAAGGAGAGTATGGGGTTACAGAGGAAAGGGATTGAAGATATATAGTGTGCCAAAGGAGAGTCACCTAGAAAGAAAACATTCTTTTGGGCTTTCACGGAGAGCAAACTGGTCAAGCAATGGCTGTGACTCATCCAGACGGCTGACGCTGACAAAAGTTCTGTGAAATGCTGTACATGCTTGCAAGGTACATCCTGAGGGGATTTGACTGACATTATCAGGTGTGAAAAGTACATGTTTTGTTATATGGGTCTTGCTTTATCTTGACCTTAATCACCCACCAGAAAAGTTTAACCACAAGGCATAAAACAGAAAGCTAGATTAGAATATCGAGCTGTAAAAGGTTTAAATCAACAGCTTCCAGCATTGCCAGTTTTACCAATAACCCACTGTGATTACGGACAATTGGATTATGTATACAACTACTTTGTCTTAGTTCAATGACAAAAAAATTTTTTTGTACCAATAATGATTAGAAAAAATATTCCTTCTACATCTTATGATCTGTATAACTAATAAGAGGACAAAAATATACATTGTATCAAACATTGGAAATGTACTACTAACATGTTTTGAAACTGTCACATTGTTATTTCTTATTAAATGTAATAAAAAATAAATAAAAATAAAAAAGGAAATACAGGACAAAAGAAACCAATCGTTTACAGAGTACTAAAAGACATTGTAGACAGGAATAATAATGGCCATAACAAAAGCGCAAAGA
Source organism: Myocastor coypus (assembly GCA_004027025.1). Taxonomy (NCBI): domain Eukaryota; kingdom Metazoa; phylum Chordata; class Mammalia; order Rodentia; family Myocastoridae; genus Myocastor; species Myocastor coypus. The sequence continues at coordinate 6,839 of PVJA010034563.1, read as the reverse complement.
AAAGAGTTAATTATGATGATTATAGAAAAACAACATAAAACAAAACAAAAAAAGATTCTATCTCTCCCCTGAACGTGTGGATAACATCAAGAATTCAGTCAATAACAAATGCTAAAGAGACTGTGGAGAAAAATGAACCATTCTCACCTGTTCTTGAGAGTGCAGAATGTTACAACCATTACACAAATCAGTGTGATGATTCCTTCAAAAACTAGCATTGGAGATCTCATTCAAGCCAGCTATGCCCCTTCCGGTATTTTTCCAGAAGAACTGAAAAACTCCTTCCACAACCATATATGTGCACCCATGTTTATAGTTGATCAATTTAAAATAGAAAAATCCTGGAAACAACCCAGAGGCCCATCAACTGAAGAATTTATGTCAAAGCTGTGGTATTTTGACACAATGTAGTGTTATTCATGTATAAAACAGGATAGAGTGTTTGGTCGGGTGAGAGCAATTAGATAACATCCTCTTAAATGAAATAAGTCAGACTCATGTGTACAAGCATCGCATTGTCTCTTTGGTGTGGGAACCTGAAGAAAATGACGGAATCTGAAAGGTACAATACACACTGGCAAAAGGGAATGAACCTATACAATGGTAGAAATCTGCTTTGAGGAGAAGAGTGTGTGGGGGAAAGACATTTATCTATGTATGTAGGTAGAATGTTTTGGAGAACTGTGCTGTGCATTTCTGCTGGTCTATGGAAAGAAGCGGTTAATGGTCTACTTTGATTTTTCTCCTGTTTTTAATTCTTTGTACTATTTTCTGCTTAACATCATGCACATGTTTCTCCTGTTTTTGTTTCTTCTTCCAATTGTACTTTCATATATTTGGTAATATGAATAACTTGTTGGACCACAACACCATGCATTACAACAAATTCTGTTGAATTCATATTACTTTGTTAAGTGAAATACTGTATCACTTGTAGTTTTTCCTGCTTTAATTCCTGTTTCCACTCTCTTTAACAAACATAAAATAAAAAAAAACTTTCCATATCATTAAAAATACAATTATGTGAAGTAAAGAAATATTTTCCAATTTCGGTGCCTGTAAGTTTACATCACTTTTGTTTGAACCATCATTTTTAACGATAGTCATTTTGTTGCCACTTTTTTCTCATAATTCTTCCTTAAGACTTACTGTAACACAAATTTGCAAAGCATAGTTTGCAAAAGGTTGTGACTCAATTGAAGAAATCAGAGGATAAAATAACTGACAGCTCTGTTGAAATTCACTATGAATAAGCTACATGGACAAGGAGTGCTCATTGAGGGAAAGCTTTATTTCTAGAAATGAGAGATTGGAGATAGTAGTTCTACAGATGTTACAATAAATTCAGGCTACAATTTGAGATTTGGAGAGCTGTGACAATATTTCAGAACAAGATTACAAGATTATATTTGGACAAATGTGAATTACTTTTAGATGAGTTAATGTAGTTATTGTCATGAAAAAACGAGATATTCCCTGCAAATAGGTCCTATTGAAACTTTTGAACAAATCTTACTATGAGTCACAGTCTTATTTTCAGAGAAATGTGGCAGTCATTGATCTATTGTAAGGAAGGACTTAAGGGTGATACATATTGCAAGTCTTGGTCACTAAATGGATAAAATGGATTAAAGACCTAATTAGTATTACTAATAACCATTATACATATATGCCAATAGCACTTAGATGCTTTAGATACTTTAATTCATTTAATTCTCTTAACAAACACATAGAGTAAGTACTTTGCTTGTTCCCACTTTACAGAGGAGGAAAATGAGTTATAAAAATGCTAACTAATTTCACCAGGGTAAACCGCTGTTAAATTTAAGTACTTTAACTTACTACCATGTTCTCCTTCATGTTTCTCTAATTCTATGTCTTCCCTTTGCTAACTGTCATGCATGAAGAACTACTGAGACTATAACTTTGTTGTATGCCCTTATATATTAGTGCTGAAAAAAATGATGAGCAGACCTGATGCATTCAGCTCAGACGTATCACTGAGATCTGTATCTCTCAAAGTGATCCCCTGACCCACAGAACCATCTTACTTTTATTGAATGCTCAAAAAGAGGCTAAGAAATGTGCTCACTTTCATAATTCTTTAATTAAGAAAGACTATAATCTCTGTTGACATTCACTATTTGTCTAATGCTAGGCTCACATAAATGTTAAATAAAAAGATTACAAGGAGGAGAGGAGATAACCATTAATATTCCAAGCAAGGGAGGAAACAACAATCAAAGAGCCATCAAGATAAGCTGCTATCTGCCTCCCTAAATCCCAGCTTTCTGGAATCCCTAAATAACAGACTACAACTGGCCCTGGGCTTTGTTTATTGCTCTCCACTTCTTAAGACGCTAGTTTCTTATCTCTACATAACTTGTTTTCTTTTTTTTATAATCTTTTCATTTTTTAAACTTACTTTAACTTACAAAATTAATTCGTGATCATTAAAACTGATATATACAAATTTGGAAAGGGAAAAAAGAAAGTTATCCTTCACCTACTTGCAGAGGCAATTTAAGGTTTATCGTTGCAGATGTTGTTTATGTATATGAAAATTGTTTTCATATAAATATATCCACGTAGGGCTGGGTGATAACTCAGTAGAATAAGTGCTTGCCTGGTAAGTGGAAACGCCTGAGTTCAATCCCCAGTTCTGCAAAAAACAAAGAAAAAGAAATATATATATTCACATATATTTTTTATAAAAATGAAGTGATATTTATTTCCAATATGCAATATTCTATGCCTTTTCAGAGTATTATGTGGCCATACTTCTATTATGTCAGTGTTAACATTTATTTTATAATGAGTATAGTAATTTTTGGGTAAATACTTTAATGGGCATTTAACTTCCTCCAGTTATTTTCTATGATATGCCGTAGTATCTACCACTTTTCTTCTCACATCCTATCATTCACCATTTTTCTATTTATATCACATGTGCTTATAATATCCACTAATACTGTTTCATGTAGAATAAAGTTTTAGAAGTAAAATTCATGAATTATGACATGTACTTGTTTCTTTTTTTTATTTACAGAAATTGCCTTATTGCCCTATCATCTCTGTCAATCAGCATTCTTACTGGCAATATGTATAAGAGGGTATTTCCCCGTGCTCTATTATTTAACCAAAGGAAAAATGAGTTCAGTGGATCACACTCAAGCAGGGGACAGTATCTAGGTCACAAAAGGTATATTTGGACATTGAATTCTAAAACTGTTGAGGGTAAAGTATTCAAACATCAAGATGTCATGATTACATTTTTCACATCCTTCCAAAGAAGATGAGGCAAGCATAATGATTCTCTCAGGAACCATAAATCTACTCTTTAATGCAAGCTTGTGCCTTCTAAAATATTTCCTGGACTCCCAGAAATTGCAAGAAGAAAAGTGAGATGAAAACTTAACAGGTGTATGAAAACTTTAAGTGAAATTAGACTGGAGCATTTGAATAGCATTGTCCTGCCGTGAGAATACTAGAAACTCCAACTGTTGAAACTGTATAGACAGAAAGGGCCTCAAACACATTTCTTCTCAAGTACAATTCCCAAAATTCTGCTATGATAAACATTGAAACCCTGTATTGTTACACCACAGATTAATGATGTATTTCATAAATGATAAATGACAAGCAGAACCTGATCTATTCTGTTTATTCAGACAAATAAGCATATTGTCTAAATTTCACAAATGCTTCACTGACTTTCTAATGGAGCTGGAATTTTATTTTGTTATTATTTTTTATTTTTCAGATCATTGTGTATCTTTTATTTCATTTTTTAAATTTTATTATTTTTAATAATAAATAACAATGAGGGGGCTGAGAAGATAGCTCAGTAGTATAAGTGCTTGCTTGACAAAAGTAAGGACCTGAGTTCAAACCCTGGTCCCACAAAAAAAAAAGAAAAGAAATGACCATGACACAGTATCAAATATAATAGTACATCCCTTATAGTTAACACAGTGTGCATTGTTGTATCCATAATAGTTGTTCAGAGTAAAAGATGCTGACATGATAACTTTTCTAAAAACTATTGGTACAAAAATTTCTTCACATTAAACTAAGAGAAAGTAGCTGTATGTATAGTCCAACATTCCACAATACTAGTGGGTTATCAGCCGAACTGGCAACATTGGAAGCTGTTGACATGAGCCTTTTACAGCTCAGCATATTGATAGTGCCTTTACTTTTTACATATCAAACTTTTCTACTGGATGGCTAAGGCTAAGTTAAAGAAAATCCTACATAACAAAACATGTAACTTTTGTATCTGACAAGGTCAGTCAAATTCCATCAGGAGCCGGGCGTGGTGGCTCACGCCTGTAATCCCAGCACTTGGGAGGCTGAGGCAGGAGGATTGATGCGAGTTCGAGACCAGCCTGCGCTACAAAAGTGAGTTCAAGCCCAGCCTGAACTGCATAGCAAAACCCTGTCTCAAAAAGCCAAAAAAAAAAAAAAAAAAAAATCATCAGGATTTACCCTGAAACCATGTACAGTGTTTTGTGGAACGTTAGTCAGTGTCAGCCATCTGGATGAGTCATGGCCATTGCTTGATCAGTTTGTTGTCTGTTCACTCACTTTATATATATATATATATATTGTCTGGGGAAGAGATCTGGGATAATTTATAAGCAGAAAAGCTCTTAACATAAGCAAAAAGAATTTACGAGTGCAGAATGTGGAAGGGATGATTAATCCTTATCCTCTAAATTGTAAGTCTGTCACTGATATTGGCAGAATTGATAACCTGATAAAATACTTTTCAGTATTCTCTGCCTCAATTTTGCCATCTATACAGTTATAGAAAGTATTGGACTTTATGCTGTCCATTTTTTCCAGCTGTGATATGTGAAACTGTGTTTGTTTTAGTTGACTCTCTCCTTTATGCTTCTGATACATGTTATTTTCACTATCGTTCCATTTATTATTTTGTGCTAAAACATTTTGTCTTAGTTACCTTTTGTGTAAAAAGTTACCTTAGTTAACTTTTATGCACAACATAAGGAATAACAGTTTTATGGAGTTTTAGTTTGTAGAAGTTTCAGCCAATAGTTTCAAAAGCATAGTGGCATGGCAGACAGGCATGAAGAAGAGAAATTGTTCAGTTCATGACAGCCAGGGAGCTAGGGAGCAATGAAGGGAGAAGGAGGTAATGGAGAAATATCCTTCCAAGTTCGGTTCACAGAAATTCACCTCTGACCAAACTCAACCTCCCAATATCACTTTAGCTAAAATCTCAGCTGTGGATTGATCCACTGATGAGTATCATGTTCATATTATTCAATTATTCTTTAAAATACCACCCTCCGCTAATAAGTGTATGAGACTTTTGGAAAGACTTTTAGATACAAATCATATAAACTGTGTATAGTCCGACTATTAGCTTGGGAACTTTTTCTTTCCTTTTTTTCCCATCATTTTTATGTATTTGGTCCAGGGTCTCACTGTGCAGCTTGGATTCATAGTGTTCCTCCTGTATTCAGCCACCCCATTGCTCAGATAACAGGCAAGTGCCCCCATACCTGGATATAGTCATCAGCTCAGCACACCTAGGGGGCAGGGCTGGCACAGCATGCAGGACTGGAGATTTAACTCTGGTCCTTGTGTTTTCCCAAGCAGGCACTTAGTCTGTTGAGCTATTTCACCAACCCATCTTGTGAACTTCTTATCTAGGCATAAGTTATTGCACTTAGTAGGCACTAACATCAGTATTTATTAAAATTAACTGGTATTCTTTTTTATTTCATGTGTAAAACTTTGGTCTCTGCAATATTGGCTGCAAGATCAAAATCCTAAAAAGATTCCATTCTTTTTTTTTTTTTTTGAGTTTCAATTTTTTATTGTTTAAATTGAACAACGGTTATATTACAAATTTTCATCATTAGATCAGTTTAGATTAATACATATAGGTATATAAGATAGATCAAACAATTAAACATTAACCCTTCTAAATCAACATTACTTTTTTTTTCTTTTCTTTTCCCCTTTCTTTTCTTTGAAAGTTGACATATTGCACATTGTCCTCACAATCATTGTACAGAGTAGTGTGTGGGCATGACCCACCTCCATATTGATGTTGCTTAGAAAAAAAAAAGGGAAAAGAATATACTTCTCTTTGGACTAAGAGGAAGCAGATATATATACAGGCAAACGTTTTGCAACTACAGTGGGCCACCAGTGAAGCTTGTGATGTTGGAGGCTATTGAATCTAAGCTTCCTAAAGCTCATCTCACCAATCTAGCTCTGTGTTTCATGCATTGTAATTAAGGAATTTTTTTTTTCTTGCTGGGTGGTCAAGGGCAAGTCAAAGCAAGACCTGTATAACTAAACATTCATTTTTTTGTATCTTCCAGGGTCAAATCCCCTCAGGATTAAGTTTGAGACCATAGACAGTACTTTGTAGAACTGTTGTTAGTGTCAGCCTTCGGGACGAGTCACGGCCATTGCTTGGCCATTTTGCTTTCTGTGAAAGCCAGAGAGAATGCTTTTCTCTGGGTGACTCTCCTTAGACGCACTGCAGTTCATTCATCCCTTTCCTCTGAGGTCCCATAATCTCCTTGACCAGGAAATTTGGCACATCTCTGAGTTATAGGATATTACAGCACAGGTTCTCTTATATCCTGGGTCTTTATTGACCTTGAAGGGCTAGGGCCAAAATATTGGCTATCCTTATAGCCCTTCTTTTTCTCCAATTTTTGGTCTGTTAACTTACATTCTTAGCCCTCCAGCAGAAAAGCTTTCTGATACTAATACTCTATAACATAGGTACTTGAGCTTATCATCACTGGCTTTCTGAATATCAAATATCTTTGACTTAGCTTGGAAAT
>PVJA010034562.1:0-22447 GCA_004027025.1 Myocastor coypus | reverse complement strand
CTCGTCTCTCTCTCTCTCTCTCTCTCTCTCTCTGTCCTCATTGTTGAGTTTTACTATATAGTTCAGGCTGGTCTTATGCTCACTGCGTTGAACTCTCATCAATCCTGCCTCAACCTCTTAAGTGCTGAGATTACCTGCAAGTGCTGCCTCACCTGGCTCATTTTCTTTCTTCTTCTAAGGATACTTGTTTTATTAAATTTGTGCCTACCCTAAGGGCCTCATCAAAATTAATCACAAACTTATTTCTAAATAAGATCATATCATGGTATACTAGGTATTGGACTTCGGCCTGTGATTTTAGGGGAATATAATTACATCTGTAAGAACACATGATATTACATAATCATGCCATTGACATCTCATCCACCCACACTCACAGGTGAAAGATTTCAATCGGGGGTTTTGGGACATCGTTCACAGAATTCTGCCTGTCACAGAGTCTCTGAGCCAGCGTCATTGCTCAGCGGTCGGGATGTGAGGTCAGCCATGAGGACTGAGGAGAAGAAGATAGCAGACCATGCCCAGAGAAGCTGCTGGGGAGGAAGGAGTGATGGCTGTGAGTGAGGAGGAAGTGAAGAAACAGCAAAAACTTCCCTACTTGGGAAGTCTCTGTGACTAAGCCAGGTGGTGGGAAGGGAGGGAAATTTTTCATTAAATGTAAGAGACTTGAGCTGATTGGTTTGTGTGGAATTAATAGGGAAGGCTTGTAGGTGATCCTGGCTGTCTACATGCCTCTTCCAGGGAAACATGCATGAGTATCACGCTGAGGATGCCGCATTGCTCCGCACTGTACTAGACAGGCTTTGCGTGTAGACATGTTAGATGCATGCGCAGTCTGGCTGGGTCACAGTTACTCTGGAGACCCATACCTGCTGGCACGTGACCCAGTAACTTCCTGTCTTAATGCTACAAGAATGCACTTGTATTTCCACTTTTCTGATTCTTTAAAAATTTTATATGATTCTCTTGGAAGAAAAGTTTGCTTGAACTCAGTAATAGCATTTGCCACTACAGGCTGAGGGCTTGTCAGGAAGTGCGTGAGAAGTATCTGCATAAGAAGTATCCTCATCCATCTTCTATAAGTTAGAGGACTATCTTCCTGCCAAATGTGGGTAAACTGAGCCTCAGAAGGACTTTGGGGATGTGGCTGAAGCTGGAGAATCAGTAACTGGTGCTGTTCTGTCTCCCACCCACTCTGGGCTTAGTCAGGCTACTGGCATCAAACCTTTTCTCCATAGTGAGCTCGTTTTTTTTTTTTTTTTTGTTTTGTTTTATTGAAAGCATTTCTCTAGGATGCACTTAAAGCAATAAATGTTCTGGGAAAGCAAAATCATAGTGTTCACTTTCCATTCTCCTCTTAGCCATAAACTCTTGGGCTTCCCAGCTCAGCTATTTGAGAAATTACTGAATGAAAAAAAAAAAAAAAAAAAAAAAAAAAAAAGATTATTTCCACCCAGAATAATTCATTGCCAGGCAAAGAACAATACAGAGACATTTCAGCCAGTGTGACTTTTTCCAAAGGTCACGCACGGATGCCCAGGGCTTTGTGATGGACACAGTGCCCAAGGCAAAGCAGCACATTTGCTTGTCTTCCCGTGCACATTTCATCATGAAGGGGTCCACAGGGCTCCATCTGCTGATGCACCGTGGTTTGTTTCCAACATGTAGGTGGGTCACACTGGCAAGGAGAGGGAGCATATCCTAAAAGATATTTTAAAGGTAGGTGGCAGGACAATTGGAATTCAGCTTTGTAGAATGGACAGGTAGCGTGCCTGACCACCAGATTTGGTAGGCTTGAGTAGTGATAAATTCTGCTAGGGCTGAGAGTGGCTTGGGAGAAACCTACAGAGAGAAAACAATGAACTAACTGGGCTTTGGAGACAGCGTTGGAGCAGTGCAAGTTCTAGAGCAAAGCATTTCTGAGATAGGAAGGGCACAAAAATATAAGCATCATTGCTCATGATACCCTGTGACTCAAGTGTAAATGATGATAGTAAGAATGATGCCAATATCTACATAATAATAAACACATGTACTTCTGTGTTATCTACTCTATGCACGGGTACATTAATTATATTCTCAACACATTAATTATGTTTAATCACGTACTCCTGAATGCAGCTACCTGGGGTAGGTGCCATGTTATTCTTGTTTTGAGCATTAGGAAACTGAGGCACAGAGAAGAAAATTATCAGGAAAAAAAAAGTCCATCTAGCAGTTTCAGGATTTTTTTTTTTTCTTTTTTTTGTTATCTCTGAAGAGTCATTATCCAGTAGAAGTTTCTAGTGATAGAACTGTTCTAAATCTGCCCCTGGGTGTGGTAGCCACCATGTGTATGCACCTATGGAATACTTGAAATGTGGCTGGACTGCCTGAGCAACTGAATTTTACATTCCATTTCATTTTGATTACAGTAGACAGTAAGAATTTCAATAGCCCCATGTGGCTAGCACCCCCTAGACCAGCAGTTCTCAACCTGTGGGTCACAACCTTGGCGGGGGTTGAAAGACCAAAACACAGGGGTGGCTTAAAGCCGTCGGAAAATGCATATTTAAACCCATGCTATGCCATGGTGAAATGTTATTTATTGGAATTAGTAATTTGAAGTAGCCACCAAAATTATTTTTTGGTTTGAGGTCACCACAACATGAGGAACTGTATTGTGGGGTCACAGCATTAGAAAGGTTGAGAACCACTCCCCTAGACCGCACCTAACTAGAGTCTGCTTAACTGTGGTACTCTGCTGCTGTTCACACCAGGCGTGGTGAGTCGACTTGGAAATGATGGTGGGGGTGCTAGGGATGGCAGGAAGAGTGGCTGCCTCCTATGTAGCTCCGAATACGTGCACGATGACATATCAAATGTTTCCTACGTTTTCTTTTTTTTTTTTTTTTTCACGTAATCTCTGAGACAACGTCACAGATAAGGCTAGAGCAGGGCTCCTGGATCTCAACTTCCTGCATTCAAAACATAGCTCTGCCACGGGTTGGCTCCCTGGCCTTAGGAAAGGTGCTTATCTTCCCTGTGCCTTCATCTCCCCATTTGGAAAATGGTATCTACTTCATAGAGTTACGCTGACAAAGCAAGTCCATGCATTTCCGGTGCCTGGCATAGAGCCTGATGTGACAAATATTCAATATCCGTAGGTGTTGTTGCTTCAGCTCATCATTTAGATAAAGAAATAAAAATCTAGAGAACTGAAGCATCTTGATGAAAGGCAGAACTGTGAAGAGGCGGGAATTCAGTTCAGGGGAAGCCTTATTTCAGAGTCTAAACTCTTAACAACTATAGCCTGGTTTTTGAAAGTATAATTTATAGAGAATTAATAAAAATTGTCCAGGATTCTTGTTAAAAAGTACAGTCTAGTGCAGTTGCATAGCCACTGAAAACCACCTATTAATTAATTTAATCTGGCCAAGCCCTGAAACTTTCATGCCTACTGAGCCTACTGAGGGCACTTGGGTATTGCTCATGCCAGAAGAGAGGGGTGCCAAGGCCCATCTCCTACCGGCCAATGCCGTGCAAGGGCTAAAATGTAGAACTAGTAAAAAAAAAAAGGCTGAGGAAGATTAGCCAGAGAAGGAAGAGACTTCTCTTGTCCAGGAGACCAGGAGCAGAAAGGATTTCATTGAGGGATGTTAAGCAATGGCACATGCCACAGGCAAGTGGAGCCTTAGAGACAAGTCCTGGGGCGAATTGGATAAGCTGAATGTGCTTAGGGCCTTTTGTCATCAGCATGGTGATGGGGGATGAAAGGGAGGGGGAAAATGACAGTTGCAAGGTGGAGACAAGGAGTCTAGGTGACTTCACAAAGGGGAGGTGGCTGTGTGGACAGAGGACCACTTGTAGTGGGCACCAGTGGGGTAAGAAGATCTGGAGATAGGATGAAGAAGTGATGCATTTAAGACCAAAACTCCAAAGGTGAATCATGCTGGAAAAAACCCTCGGGATCCACTTTATCTGGGATGGGAGCAAAAAGGAGAGAAAAGCTTATACTCTGGGGCAAGAATTCATAATGGGAAATCTTGGACAGAAATCTAGGTCAGCTGTTTAAACAAAGGCACTGGGGAGGAGAGCGAAATCTACAGTGCAGTGTGCACTGGTCCACTGTGCCAGGCCTGACTCTCTAGGAATTGCTCCTTTAGTCCTACCAGATAAATGCACTTGGCATGTACCCATTGTATAACCCACAGGGTGAAGCCTACTGCCTGTGGTCACACAGCCAGCAAGTGTCTGAGCTGGGATTGGATCCCGGGAAGCCTATGTTTGTAGTTTAGTCTCTCAGCTGCTACATGGTGTGATAAAGATCCCCAGCAATCAAAGTAAGTTTCCTAGTCATTTAAAAAGCTTTCTCCCTATCTTATAGATGTGGAAAACAAAGCAAAATCTGCCTAACTTTTCAAACAACTATAGGGGCTAGCAGCAAAGTCTTCTGATTTCTTGTTCGGTTCTCATTCCCACCACAGGAGCACCCTCAGTACCCCTGAGTCAGTTGGGTTCCATTCTGGAGCAGTCTCATTCTCTCTCTCCCTATTTCCCTCCCACTTCTCCCGGTCTGGACCCCCATTCTGGACCCAGACCCTAAAATGTCAGGAACAGAGCCCTGTACCTGCTTCTCCCTTGCTGTGGGAATCCTTGTCTTGCTAGGGTAAGGGTGCTCCCTGCATTCCAGACCTCACCCCATGAAGGCAGGCAATGGGAAGAAGGCCACATTTGTTTGGCTTTTATTGTTAAATAAAATAAATCTTTGAGCTGCACCACCTGTTGGACTGAGCTGTGTGTCTTCCCACAGTTACTAATGAGGCAGCTCATCATTTGCTTATTCTGTGTGCAGAGGTGGTGGCCATATCTCTCCAGCCAGACTCCAGGCCCCAGACCGTGAGGGAAGCTGTCTACCCCTGGCGTGAGTCACCCACAGTCCCAGCACAATTCTACCCTGCAGGCTCTGCCACCTCCTTCCCTGAGGAATTGGCCAAGATTCAGGCATCTGCAGCTGCTGCTGATTATTATTACTGCTATTGCAGTTATTATTATTTTTCTTTAACATACTCTCTTCCCTAAGATGAAAAAAAAAAAGTAATTTGCAAAGATGCTTTGTTAGGCGATAAGTCGGCTTCCTCTTGGGCACAGGGGTTTATCGCACTTGTGCAGAGGTTCCTAGAGGTCGTGCAACTCACAAGATAAAGCTCCAGGATCCTCCCTGGGGAAAGCTGGAGTCAGCGTTCGGCTGTTTTCCTACTTCCAGGGTTAAAGAGGTGAAATCAGCTATGTTCCTCTTGCAGGCTCCCTGGGGCTGAGGCCGCTTTTATTAGAGCAAATCGGACCTGTCCAGAGCTGTGCGAGTGGGGCGGAGGTGGGCAGGAGGAGGGTGAGGAAAGGGCAAGATGGGGGCGGGCCACAGGGAAACTGCCTTCTGCACCTGGGCTCCCCAGGCTGCTGCACAATTGTCTTAAAGGGCCCTCACCTCGTTTATTTGCATGCTGTTAGCATCCTCCTGCTATTTTCTCAGTGTTTAGACAAATCCTATGGCCTGAAGCTCATATTTCAATTAACTGGGTCCAACTGTCTGTGTCCTGAGGCAGGGGGAAGGGACTGGGGTGCTGCTGCTTCCGTGGCTGTTGGCAGTCTGTCTACCTGCCCTCAGTAGCATCTTTGAGGCTGCACTTCTCTTTCGCAGCCCAGTCCGGGGCAGGCTTATTGCAGGCAGGGCTTTTGCTTTAGGAGTAGTTTGGAGGAGGAACAGCTTTTCCTGTAGACCACTGGAGCAGGGAAACAGTGAAGCAAGTCAGAAGGGGCAGGGAGGTGGAGTGGGCCCTTAGCATGGCAGCTGCTAGCTCTCTCCCTCTTCTGCCTGAAACTCGGGCAGGTAATGGACTTCCACTCATTTTTTTTTTAAACGGAAGACAGCCAATGTTTAATTTTTGCGCTTAATAAAAAGTATCTCTATTTCAGCACCTCTTCCTAATTACAACATAGAGTTGACCTGAAATATTAGAATTGAACCAGAACAAATAATGTCATGAAATTAACATGTCTCTTATTCATTTCAAGGAAAATACACATTTTTTTGTTTTTTATTTGTGGCAGGATCTTTCTATGTCGTTTAGGTTGGCCTCAAGCTCACGATATAGTCCAGGGTGGCCTTGAACTCCCTGCCTCAGCCTCTTGAATGCTGAGATTCTAGGCACAAACCACCAGGCCAAAGTACAGCATGAAAATGTTAAATTTTGATACAATGTAATTTATGTTTCTTGTAGTTATTTGTAATCTTGGCATCCTATTTTAGAAACTGTTGCCTCAAACAAATTCACTAGCACTTACATGTTTTCTTTTGAGTTCTGTAGTTTTAACCTCAGACATTTGTTACATTTTTGTGTCAGTTGGCATGTATAATTTTAGTATCCTGTTTCATTATCGTTCATATGGATATTTGGTGGTCCCAGCATCACTTGAAAAAACTATTCTTTTTACATTGAGTTGTTTTGGCACCCTTGTCAAAAATCAACTGACCCTAAATGTGAGGATTTAATTTTAGACAGTCACTTCTCTTCATTTGATTTATATGGTATTGTTATTGAAGTACCACATGGTGAATGTTATAGATTTGGGCTATGTGATTGATGTTTGAGTCTTCCTACTTTGTTCTTTTTTTTTTTTTTTTTTTTTTTTTTTTTTTTTTTTTTTTTTTTTTTTTTTTTTTTTTTTTTTTTTTTTTTTTTTTTTTTTTTTTTTTTTTTTTTTAGTTTTATTTCTTTTTTTTTAAGATGTGAGATAATCTATTTATTTTTATTTTTTTATAAACATTAATTTTTTTCACTTTCTTTTTTTTTTTTTTAACAGTTGACACATTGTATATTGTCCTCACGATAGTTATACAGAGCTCAGTGTGGGCATGACCCACCTTCCTATTGATGTTACTAAGGAAAGAAAAAAAGATTCTTCTCTTTGAATTAAGAGGAAGCAGATGTATACACAGTCCAAAGTTCCACAGTTGCACTGGTGGACTTCTACTCTTGTCTCCAGGAATGCTTCCCTTTGGTTCATTCTTCTTGCTAAGTACTGCAGTTTCAATCTTTGCACTTCCTAATTCCTATGTCAGAATTTCCTTTGCTTTTCTTCTTCCACAATTCTTTATCAAACTCTGTCCTTCCAAGCTCAGTTGCCCCTTTATAGAGCCCAGGCAGGAGTGACTTTGCTTTCTTCTTACTTGGATCCCAACTGTCTTTGGCCTTTGGTTCCTGGCTGGCATAACACTGTGTACATCCCACAAGACAGCGCCACAGGGTTCACATAGCTTTGGGGTCTCAAATTTATTACCCCTGGGTTTTACAGGGAGACAAATGGCTCCCTTGCCCAGCACACATGTCACATTCTAGTTTCTGAAGCCTATGAATGTTACTTTACACTGGAGAAAATGGCCCTAACAGCAGGTATAATTAAAGATCTTGAGCTGACTAGATCAGCCTGGATTATTCAGGTGGAATTTAATTCCACCTTATAAGGACAAGTGTCCTCATAAGTGACCCACAAGAGGGAACTGATGGTGGAAGAGAAGGCAAAGCATCCACCAGCCAGGAAATTCCAGCAGCTTCCTGGAGCTGGAAGAGACAAGGAAGTGTGCTGTGGACCTGTCACCAATTTGATTTTAGACACTGCTTTTCTACAAGTGTGAGAGACTAGATTTGTCATGTTAAACCCTACCATTTGTGTGAAATTATTACATCAGGCCTGGAACACTTATAACAAGCTGGTGGTCCTTCTATGAAAGGGAAGATGGGAGAAGCAAGAACACAAAAATATGAGTGGGGAGCATCTGGACCCCTCTTGCTAGACCACTGTTTGTTATAGCTCTGGCTCCTGCTTCTACTTTGGACCACCCAAGGACTGTTACTCCTGCATCAGGGTCTGCTTTCCAGGACAAAGGGTTTGTGTAGTGGGAGCATCAGTACTGAATAAATAAATGATCATAGTACCAATAAGAGCAATTGACATTTGCATGGCCTTTACAGTTTACAGAGTACTGTGCCTCTCCTCATTGCGTTTTATCTTTACTGTATCTCTGTAAAGGGAGAGACATGGCGAACTCAAGGACTTGCGCTGGGCCAAGCAACAGGTGTAGTTCAGACATGACTTCAGAAATCTTGATTTTCTGTGCAAAGCCATTTCTTTTTCACTGTGTACATGTTAGCCATTGACTGCAAGGCCCACTGGATCTAATTTTATTTTTTAAAATTACTTTTATGGCAGGAATAGTTATTGCTCAAGCTCTGGGTGTCTGGTTTCCTTCTTCAGAGTCTGTTCAGGCTCAGCAGGGTTTGTGGTAGCAGAGTCTGAGAGCCTCTCTGTATACTCAAGGGTCTTTATTTGGAATGGCATCTCTGCGTGTTAATTCTGTTATTTGGGTAGGTACTGGGCTGTGTGTGTGTGTGTGTGTGTGTGTGTGTGTGTGTGTGTGTGTGTGTGTAGGTGTGTGTGTGCTCGCACCCGAGTCTGTGTGTCCCCATGCCTGTACAAGAGCAGCCTACTCCCCGCCTACTGGTATCTCCCTCTGGTGGTTGCTGACATAAGTCCATCACCCAATCACTGAAAATCCCAGTGAAAGATCATTGAAGAATGTAGGGAAAGCCAACCAATTTAGCATGCTTTGTATTTACGTGTTCTCTTCTTAGGAGCTTTAGTGGCCGACTTGATTCCCTAACTGGGGTACCTCTCACCAGCCCGGCAAGGCTGCCACATTGACGGTAGGCTTTGGAGTCTGGCTGGTGTACAATCATATTAAGCTCTGCTGTTCAATTCTGTTTTGGTTTGTCAGTTAACCTTCACAGTCCACATATATAGAATGAGACGCTGGCACATACCCTTCTCCAGGGGGCGTTACAAAGACTATATGAGTTAACGTGCTTGAAGTTCTGGGTACGTACTAGGTACTCTGTTATGGTTTATGTTCTGTCTTACCCACACATAACTCATTCTACTGGTGAAAACATGCTCCATTGTGCATCAAACTTTTATCCAGGAGTGTGCTCATGGTTTTAAAATATTATTCTCAACAGTGATGGCCAATTTACAAAGGGAGAACCAAGAATTTAAAGAAAAAAAATGAATTGTTCAGATTCCACATCAAATTGGAGCTAGAGTTTAAATAGAAATAGGTGTGATCACTTTTTGTCCCTTTTAATGAAAGAGGAAGTAAATGCGTATTTTGGGAGCTTCCAAATATGTCAGGTGCCTCATTCAATAATTTTGCTTATTTAATTCTTGCAGTGTGATAAAATGGGCAATGATATTATCTCCCATTTTTTGGGTGAACAAACAGACCTAGAGAGCTCTGGGAGCTGTAGGTTACACACCCAGAGTGCCTGGCTCCTGTCCTTCTCTGACCATCATGCTGCTTCTCTGACACGTGTTTGCAGGGGAACACAGTCACAGAGCACATGCATGACAGTATTGCTCAAGAGGACCCCGCTAGCACCATGAGCTGCCAAAGAAGCCGACCACTTCCCACCCAGTCACACAGCTCCAGCGGGTGCAGGTGTTCTGGCGGGACCTGACCAGAGCTGTAAAGCAGAACTCAGAGGCTTTCCCATTCACCCACTTTTAGGGACCCGAGGTCTTTCATTATTTTGAGAAATGTATGAGTAAAGCTATCTTTACTTAATACAATGAAGGTTGTTGGTTGAAGTATATACAGCTAGACTAACATTAGAAAAAAATATGAGTTCCTCTTGAATTGAACTGCAGAGGTGTGTTTTGTTAACTAATTGACTAAAGTTCTCAGTCATCTTGTGAGGCTTTTCAAGGCAGTGGAACAACCTGGGGTTGCAAAGGTGGCAGAAATGCAAACTGGTTGAAGAGGCTGAGGACCTGCATAGGAGGCAAGGAAACAATTTTAATATGGCATGTTTGCTGGCTTGCTTCCTGGAAGACCTGTGTCCCGCTTCCTGGTCCACCAGCTCTGTGACCTAGGAGAGGAGGCCATTATCTCTCTGGGACTTGAGTTGTAAGATAAAAGGTTACATAGATGATATCTAGGGTTCCTTTTAGATTACGCATATTTTGCTCTTTTGAGTCTTAGTGCAGCCACAGGATAAGAAAGTGAGAGGAGATAGAAAACCTCATCAGGATGAGCAAGCAGGACTTCAGCGAGGTGGACAAGGAGCTTTGGTGGTTGTCTCTCTATAATGTAGTGAATGCAAAATATTTCTGGATGCCTATGATTGCTGTGCCCAGTATGAAGCCTCCTTCATGTCCTCTGTCCTCCTCTGTACCTCAGACACACCTTGACTGGATATTTATGAGACATTAGCATCACTGGAAGGAAAGTCCTTTAATCAACTGTTAAATTGATAACAGAGGTGAGGAACTATTTCTCAGGATAGCCACTGGGTAGCAGCTGAAGGAGTGAATGCATTAACCAAATTTTCTTAGAATCAAACTTCTCTATGCTCTTCACATAGCATTTAGTTTAGTCTCTTCTCAGAAACAAGAGATGCCAGAGTTTCTATGAGGAAGAGTGGGGGAAAATGAAATGGTTTTTTCATAGACAAATGAGCACTGGGGAGTAGGCTGCTCTTGTACTGGTAAAAAAGAAGCCTGCTCCTCTTGAGCCCTTGCCAATTGAGGCAGGATGTATGAGCAAAGCTGCCACAGCTCCCATGTGAGTGGAAAGCGAGGACTAGGAGGCAGCCATGCCCGTAACCTTGTGCTCATTGCTGGCCTGTGGCTTTGACAGTGTATGTACATGACCTTTCCTGTACCAACTCAACAAACATCAGGTCCGGTGTTTGCTTTCCTATAACTTTCTGTGACAAGCACTATCAGTTAAAAAAAAAAATCAGCACAAGTTCTGTTCTCTTCAAATCTGTGAACTAATTCTCATTTGACATATTCCCTCTTCTTGCCCAAATTTTATTTTTATCTAGATACAATGCTAATGAGTTAGGGAGTGGGACCTGGGGAAGGAGTCTGAGGAGAAACCAAAGATACACTTGCCAGATGGTGTCATTACTTCCCCCAAATACTTTCTGTATGGTTTTTCTACATTAGTTATATTTTATACTTGCCACTAAAATGAGCAGATTGTGGCATAGCACCCAGGTGCCTAGCCTAGGGCCTGATACAAACCAAGAACTCAGTAAATAGTGGTTGATATTGCCGTGATGTTCACATTTAATAATGTGGAGGTCTTCCTAAAACCATGAAATATGAAAGGAGTAAACAAATCTGTCTAATTGGCAACAGCTCAGAAGTCATTGAGCATGATAAATATTATGATTATTAAATCACTGCAGACTTTACCTCAACCCAGGTCAGTGAGGTGAAGGTGTGTGTTCCAGTCTGTGACTTATGTTTTTCATTGGTATAATTTTAGGATCTATATGTAGTGTTTTTAATTCAGTTCAACATCCTCAATTCCAACTTTTAAGCTCTCTTTGGAAACTAGCAATGCTTGCCGTTAACCAAGTGTTGAACGTGAACATCTCTGTCCATGGTGCTCAATGTGGAGCTTGGGTGAGAAGCAGGTGGCAACATGCCTCTTCGCATGTCCATAGCCTGACTCAGGGGTGAGACCAGACTGCTGTGAAAACAAGCTGGCTGGGAACTGGGTGGTCTGCCTGCAGTTCTATTCATTTGCTCTGTGGTCCCAGGCAAACTACCTAACCTCTCCATTGGTAAAATTGCATTGATACATTCTGTAATTCTCTTTCTTTCTTTCTTTCTTTCTTTCTTTCTTTCTTTCTTTGTCTCTCTCTCTCTCTTCCTTCCTTCCTTCCTTCCTTCCTTCCTTCCTTCCTTCCTTCCTTTCTTTCTGCAGAACCGGGGATTGAACTCAGGACCTTGCCCTTACCAGGCAGGCACTTGTGCCCGTGAGCTATCTCCCCGGCCCCATTCGGCCATTCTTATCCTAGAGGGCTGATGATTTCTGTGTGAGTAGATGAAATAGCAGATGCTAAATGGAGATATGAAATCATGTTATGATTAAGGCATTATTATTGCCACCCAATCTTTTAATCATACATTTGGACTATACTATCATTTTAATGCATGGGAGGCACCCTAAGGCCTAATAACATATAATGCAATGAATGGGAAATCAAACAACCACAGAAATGCACTGCGGAAAAAGAAGCAAGTTCTTTATGTGTTGCCTGCCAGAGCTCATATGGCTGTAGAGCTCAGAGTGTCTCTCCAAGAAGAAAGACAGTGAGCAGTGAGGGGGTGCTTTTGTCTGACAGAAGATCCACACACCATCCCCTCCAGAGGCCCTAAGAGGAGCTCCACCTTACTGATAGAGCACGTGAAATCTCATCACTGGTCCGACATTTTAGTTTGATGTCCTTCATGGAGTCTCCCTTTATGAGTAGTCATGCTTGCCGTGATAGGGATACATTGTATGCTTTGTGTCTAAGGTCTTTCTTAAATTGTAGAATATTCATAAGTCAAGAAATCTAGCTTCTGGTGGGCTCAGTTCTTGCATCCATAAAATGGATTCAATAGCAGCAATGCTTCCCATGTAGGATAATTGAAAAGATAAAGGTTTAAAAAGATGCTCTGTAAAATTGTGTAAACAGTGGTTGTAATCAGTTTCCTTGATGTACTCTGGTCAAAGTGTTCCATAACCAGCTATTCCCCTATATCTAATCTTCCCACGTGTAAGTTCTTACTCAGCCTTTAAAACACAGGTCAAGCGCTTCGCCTGACTGTTCAAAGCATAGGCTACTTTTTCAATTTTAGAACTCCCAGAGAATCAACTTTTCTTTACTGGTCAGTTTACCCTCTCTTACATTGTGTGGTATCATTATTTTAATTCACTTTACTTTCCTAAATAGATGATAAGGTGCTGTAATGTTGTTTAACACGCTACCTAGCCCTCAAGCTTCCCAATATCTGCTTAAATGAATATAAGGGATAGATCTTATGCAATGCCCCTCACCTTAGGTCTTATTCAAGATGCCAGCATTGCTAGGGGAGGTCACTTGGTATGTCATGGCTGCTTATGGGTGGATTAAGTGCATTGGGCTTCTGTTGCCCAGTGAGGATATGAAAGAAAAGCAGAGATTTTCCTCTTTCTTGAATAAGGAAATTGGAGTTAATAATGATGTATTTCACTACTGCAGCATTTTTTATTATTATTATTATTATTATTATTATTATTATTATTATTATTATTATTATTTTTCTGGTGTGGTCTTAGCTCTGGAGAGGGTATGGGAATAGTGTATTGACTTTAAATCTAGAAGCTGTAGACTAGGACAAAGGTTACAGGGGGAGCTGTGCAATATGTATCTCTGCCAGAAGGTGGCGCATCGTAACTAATTCCACGGTCCGACAGTCTACGCCTGGGGATCCCCCAAAATTAGCGTGGCACTCTGATGGTGGCTCTCTTTTGCGTTTTGTATGGCTGAAGGATCTCTCCTTCTTGTGGCTTTCCCTGTCCCCATCCCACTCCGCCTCTTCATGATGTAGCAAGATAAAAATAACTCCAATCAATGAGCCATGCAGCCGATGGAGTTCCACTAGGCAATTCTTGCTCAGGTGAGACCCAGCCATCTCAGTAGCCTCTTAAGTTCCTGCCTACACCCATTGCCCCTTTGCATTTGAATTTCCCATCTGCTCTTCAGAGAGAGTAAATTGGAACTTTCTTGAAAAAAGGAAGTAAAGGAAGAAAAATGGCTTTCTTTGCATGCTCTTTTATTCTGTTTCCTCTGCGCTCTCATGTGACTCCTCATGTTTTATCTGAATTTCAGAAGATGCCTCCATCGCTGTGTCTCTCCCCTTACTCATACATGGTGGTTCATTTTCTTTATAATGCTAGTTTTGTCTCTCTCTCTCTCTCTCTCTCTCTCTCTCTTTTTTTTTTTTTTTTTTTGGTGGGACCAGGGTTCAAACTCATGACCTTGCACTTGCCAGTCAGGCACTTGTGCCACGGAGCTATCTCCCCAACCCCTTTTTTAACCTTTTTTATGTTTTCATAAAATATCTCCAAGCTACATAGTGTGTGCAGGTATTCTTCTCTGTTGTTTCTATCCTAGTGATAAAACTTGCATGGCTTTTCTAGCCATTGTACCTCTTTTACATATACCATTTCACTTGACCCTTACCATAGTCATGAAAAGTTTGGGGCCACAGTTATCAATGTCCCCATTGGACAGTTGAAGAAAAATCCATACACAGGGCAAGCAAGTGATCTTCTAAAAATATAGGAAATATGAGAATATATTTATTTCACACCAAATGTACTTTCCTCTTTTCCATCTCACAATAAATGAAGTATGTAAGCTTCAGTGAGGTGGATGTAGTGGCCAGAGCCTAAGAGTCATGGTACTGTCACAGAAGCAGATAACACTGACTCCTCATCCCTTCCTGCTCCGGGGCCTCTATCCTCTTCAGAGTGTACATCCGGGCATCCCATAGGTGCAGGTATGAGGCATTCAGAAAAGCTCCTTAGGAATCATACATTTATAGTTGAAAATGAATAAAAATAAGAGTGAAAAGAAGCTCATAAAATACTAACAATGACTGTTTAGGTAATATAATTATGGCAATTTGTTTTCATGTTTTTGTATTTTTCAATAGCATTTTATTACTTCATAATGGAAAACAAGCATTAAAAAGTGAGAAGCAAAAAGTCTGGTGACACAGGTGTTGGTGGTGTTTGCACAGTTGTGGAAGGTGGTGGCTGTCACTAACCTGGACTCCACTGGACTCAGGGTGGGTAGAGTGGGGGATGGTGGTCCAGTCCTTGCTCTGGATAGGGCTTTCTGTTTCTCTCTGGATCCTCTTGCTCCCCTCAAGTGTCTGTGGAGAGTTTCAGCAGGACTCACCCACACTTTGCCCCCTCCCTGGCAGCCCAGTTGAGTCCACAAAACCATAGGCACACATGGGTCTGGTGGTCTGGGGCAGCTGGCAGGAACCAGAGAGAATCAGCATCCACCTTCCGGGCCAGAGCCTGGGCTCCTGAGCTCCTTATCCCGCCTACTGTGGACTTATGTAACACATTCGCAGGAATTCATTTTCCAGTAGATTGAAAGCAAAGCCACTGTTGATTTCCTCCAAAGAGATGTATTTGGAAGTGCAATTGCCTGGAATTACATGGTGGCATAAGAGGCCAGACCTTGCTGTACATAATTTTCCTCTCAGCCACACAGGGGCCCCGCTGGCAACAGTGTCCGTACTTCAGATGCCAGCGTTTGATGTGGCTTGTGAGTGTGTGGGAATACAGGTGTGCACCACCTCGGGCCTCTGCCTCACTGCTGCCCCTTCTTTCACCTTTGGGGCTTTGCAGCACAATGAGGGATGAGGGTGGAGAGGGCAAGGACTGATGCCATACTTCTGGGTCATCTATCAGCCGGCTCACACAGCTTCTCTCTTGGCACCTCTGCCCTCCGCCTCCTCAGGCTCCTGGGATTTTGCGAGGCTGTGTGACTTGGACCTGCAGTCTAGGATGGCAGGAAGGACAAGCTGTAGGACTAGGTATTCCTGCACTCTAGTACCAACTACATCTTCAGGAGCTTTCAAACATTACTGACATCTTCAACCTTTTCCCTTTGTATGAAAAAAACCCAACCAAGCAGCCACAGTGACAACAGACTAAATCTTAACAATCAGTGGAGGGTGTGAGCGCTGGGAGCATCCACTTCAGCAGTGTTATGAGCATGATGGAGAAGTCGTGCTGTATGGAACCTGAAGCCGTGTATGCACGGTGCTGCTTTAATTAGGTTCTGTGCCCGGGCTTGCTAAAATAAGAAGCAAAAATAGTGAGTTTGGAACCAGGATGGCCTAAGCAAAGTCCGTGAAATGTGCAAAGTTAGGCGTGCTTTACTTCTTCCTCCCTATGCACTCCTTCTCGTTCATAGATAGCCAGAACATACAGACATGGTTCCCCTAAGGAAAGACTGGAATAGATTCACTCACACGATGGCAGATGGGACTTAGTGCTGTCTTCTCCTGGTGAGCATTTGCATTTTAAGAGCTCTGCCTAAGCAATTAGAGGACAGTGCTTAATCTAAAGATGGCAGCGTTTTATGCATTGTAGCATCTAGATAGAGGAGCTGTTTTTAGATTAGAAAATGTTACCACTGACTCTGGACGTTCTTCAGACTAGCCTTACTTTGCAGACATTAGCTTGGGGTTGGATTGCACATTATTTCAGCTGGACATCTTTCTCCAAACTCCTCCCATATTATCCTTTCCTTGTTTTCCACCATGCCCAGGATATAATGAGTTTTTGCAAATTAGAGAAGGACCATGCCCTCAAGATAAGGCTTCCAGAGGATTCTGGCATAGGCTTTCACTCTTGTGGCTTGGATCTGGAGTACTCTCCAAAACTCTCATAGTGGGGCTTTAAACGGTGATTGGATCACAGGGGTCTGTACATATTAATGGGCTCTTCCACCAGCAAGTCCAGCGGCTGAGTGTTCTCTTAGGTGTTCCCTTCTACCTCACTGCTTCTGGGTTGGTGCCAGACAAACACGGGCTGAAACAGCTGAAACTGTGCACCAAAATAAACCTCTCCTCCTTTAAATTGTGGGTGCCAGGCATTGTGTCTTAGCAACAAGGGAGTGACTAAGACACCCACCCAACAATTACTGAAATCCTACTCCGTGATATAATAGCTACAGCCAAGATTTGCTTAAATACTTTACCAACTTCTACATGCCTTGTTAGTCTCCATTGTTCCTGATGATGTGATTACTTGTATTATTATTCCACTATAAGAGCAAACTTGGTGATGTTGTGTTGTCTGGTTCAAGTCTCAGCACACCAGTTAGTAATAATAAGAACACTGGCCAGCTAATTTATCTGCACTTTGATCCTTTTATATTTGAAATAGGAATATAATTGTATAACCTTGATATTTTCAGTACCCAGTGCTTCTGTGCATGTGCTTAGAAAAGGTGGTGGCTGTTACTCTCCCCAGTTAACATCTGACAACAATGAGGCTGAGAGGAGAGGAAGTGATTTTGGGACACTAATTTAGTGGTTTTACTTTGAGAAAAATGAGGAGGATCTTTCATTTCTTTTAAGCTATTATCTCTCTTGACAGCTGTCAGTCATAAGAAGCAGAATGACTGCAAACCTGATGAGGACAAAGAGTTGAGAGCTTGGTTAATCGATCTTGGGTCCCCGAATGCGTGGAAAGAAGTTTCCTCGCCAACTCAGGTCAGTTTAGGTTCTTATCCCAGCTTGGTAGCTGAAGCTGAGGTGACACTGGAGCTATTAATGAATGCCATCAGGCTGCTATCCAGGCGAAAGCCTTGTTCACTACTGGTTGTCACTGAGGCTGAATCTGAGAAGTTTCCCTGTTGGATGCAACTCCAAGCAGACTCAACCAGAGTGATGTGCACAGCTAAGCTCTGGATACATCAGAAAGAAAACAAACAGTGTTTTCAGAAACATATCATAACTAATAATTGATTATGCTAGGACAGAGTGTGGAGTAGAACTTACAACTTTCTGAAGCAATTGTTTTCTCCAGAGACCTAGTGAAGCATTGATTAGGCCAAGTCCGACAAGGCCCCATGTGTTTCAGGCTTAAAAAGTCAGGCCAGATGAGGAGGGTGGTCACCAAGTCATTCTCCTTCACCCGGTTCCATGTCTCCTGACCTTCACTGTCATGATGTCTACATTACTAGGAATTTGTCCTTTCCAGAATGTCTAGTGTTCATTTAAAAGATAGTAATTTAATTTGCAACTTCTTCAAAATGACAATAGCATAAATGGAATCTTATAATGTCTTATATGGAAGTCTCTTGTTCTTTGTTCAGACACAGCAGCCAACCAGGTACCCTGTGACCAATTAAGTACACGAATATAGGTAAAGTGCCTTGAGTGGAGAGAGGGTGAGCACTAATTGCTGATTTGCTGTTTTACAAAAGACCAGGGCTTCTCTGGGCTTTTTGCTTAGCAAAGAGTGCTAGAAGTTCTGGTTAACTTAGAACAGGGAGTTGTAATCTGGCATAGGAGTACATTGCACTCAGCCAAGATAATTGAGAGTTTCTTCTCCCTCATTCCTTGTTCCAGCATAAGAAATAACAGCTCACTTAAGAGTTGAATAGTTCCTCCCCCATGTACTAAAGTTCTAACCACCAGGACCCATGAATGTGAACTACTTTAGAAATAGGGTCTGTCTTAGTTATTCTTCTCTCGTTGCTGGGACAAATACTAGACACCCAAAATGAAGGAAGGAAAGGTTTATTTAACTCACAGTAACTGGAGGTTTCAGTCCATACTCATCTGGCTCCAAGGCTGAGTGGAACAGGGCAGAGAGAAGAAGTTCATGGCGGTGGAACAATTGCAACAGAGAGTGAGAGCAAGAGCGAGAGCGAGAGCGAGAGTGAGAGACAGAGAGAGAGAGAGAGAGAGAGAGAGAGAGAGAGAGAGAGAGTCTATTTCTCTGTCTCTCTTATAATATGTTCAGGCTATTGCCCCAGGCTGGGGAAAGTACACACACCAATAATCCCAGAAGTACTAAGACCCACAATCCCAGTGATACTAAAACACATTGACCTTACATAAAGGCGACTTTTGGTCATGGGGAGAATGCAATATGAACATGAAGGTGGAGACTGGAGAAATATACCTTCAGGACAAAGAATGCCCAAGGCTGTCAGCAAATCATCAAGAATTGGGAAGATAGCCTGGGACAGAATCTCCTCCACAGTTCTCAGTAGGAAGCAATGCTGGCAATGCCTCCTTCTTGTGCTTTTGCCCTCCCAAAGTGTGAGGTTCCTTAAGCCAGCCAGTCTTGGGACTGTTAGAATAACTCTTGACAGACTAATATGCTACTGAACCAAGATGATGATGATGATGGTGATGATGGTGATGATGATGATGATCAGAATCTATGATGAGGAAGCATAAGAGAAAGTAGATACTTGGTTAGTATTATGGTCAGGGCTTACAGGGGAGTAGATTTAATAGAGGACACATAATTTATGGGAATATTTTATAATATTCACCCAAAGAGTCCAATACTGAAGAGTGCAGGAAGTCTGTCCACATTCTAAAGACTCACTGGATCTAAGGATCCAGTCAAGGCCTGGATCCAACAACAATGTCCTGCATGAGTCCAGCTGAAGACCTCAAGTCCTTGGCAATGTCCTCCATGACTCAACTGGAGGCCTAGAGCCCACAACCGTATCTCATACAAGTCTGTTCCAAGGATCTGCACTTACAATACCCAAATATCAGTGGTGAAAACTAGAAAGTCTGTGGCAGCAGGGTGAAGGATCTGTCCCAGCAGGCTCAGGAATGTACCCCGGAGCCTGGAAGAAACACTCAAGGTAAGAGCCAAAGCTTTCTTGAAAGTACCATAGCTGTCCTCCAATGATAAGAACGGCTGAGTTCATATCAGAGAACCCAGCATGACCAGCTTCTCCAGGAGAGTCAATGCCACACCATCTTCTCTCCCAGTTCTCCTTTTGTGTTGCTAATGACCCTCAAGTGGGCCTGCCCCACCCAGAACCATACTTATTCATTTCAACTGTGTGTTACCAGTTGCCCATTAGTTAACCCACCTCAGTTAGACAGATGATACTCTAAGATCAATTATTTTACCCAGGCAAGGAGGGAAGAGTGTTCCTGGTAAACTGACCAACACGTGTATAAAGCCAAAGAGCTGGTTATGGCTCTGCATGTCTGGAATGACATCTGTGGTGATGAGCAGTGAGGCTGTAAAGGTCAATGAAGGCTGGATCATGAAGCATTTTGAAAGCCATGATCATGAGTTTGGATTGTACTGAGATTTCTAGGGTTGTTTTTGGTCATAGCCTTGGCTTAAACGGCTGATGTGTAATAGTCTGTCCTCAGGGCTCACATAGGTCTGGTTGTGGATTTAGAATCTTATATTTCTTCTTTTGGAGAAGAAAGGAGGTTGACACAGCTAAAGGAGGTTGTGGTGTCTTAGAACGTCTCTGCAAGCCTGTCTCCTGAGAGAAGCATCACCATCTTTCCGAGGAGAGCAAATACATGATTGTGTTGCATTTTCTAAACGTGCAATGCTATCCCTCAGATGTAGGATGATCCATTTCTCAATCTGTCCTCTTGTCTGGCATGTTCTGAGGGGACCCTTGGGGGCTTTCACATGGCTCCTTTCACATTTTCCATCCTAATCCCATTGTAACTAGACAAACATGGAAGAGGGAAAAGGCCAGCGGTGATCTTCCCCAGCTGGATTCTTTGGGGCACCTTCTTCAGTAGTGCAGGTTAATGGCTGAGTGAGGGATCAAGTCAGCAATCATGAGGTTTCATCCCATGTCCCTTGGGCATTTGCTGTGCCGTTGCCGGCAGTGTCCGATTGAGGACTCTTGAAAGATTTTTTTTTTTAAAGAATTTTTTATTTTATTTTCTTGTTTCAGAACCTTTGTTTGTTTATTCACTCATTTTTATGGCCGGCTCAGCCTGCCCCAAGGGCAGAGCTGACGCAGCATGTGGTGCCGGGGATCAAACCGCGGTCCCTGAATCCACCCAAGCTTTCCCAATCAGGCGCTTTAGACCACTGAGCCATCCCGCTGGGCCCCATCTGGAAAGATTTCATTAGCAGCCTGCCTAGTCTATTCCAAGTGGTTATTAATGAAGATATTAAATAAAATTTGACATTACTGTTGTATAAATGGCAATAATATTGACCAAGAAATTCTACAAGGAAGGCCCTTGGGAGTTTGCCAATGTGTCCAGAATCCTGCAACAACCCAGCTTCCCTTGTTACCAGTAGAACTACTCTTTCTGCTGTGTCCCCATCCCCAGTTCTCCAGCTGTGTCCACTTCTTGAGACCCATCTGATCTCTCATGTCTTCTTGCCAAATTTCA
The DNA here is from genome assembly GCA_004027025.1 of Myocastor coypus. NCBI lineage: Eukaryota > Metazoa > Chordata > Mammalia > Rodentia > Myocastoridae > Myocastor > Myocastor coypus. The sequence goes on along the minus strand of PVJA010034562.1, from coordinate 1,636 downwards.
GGCTCTACTGTCTGAGTATTATTTCTATTCTCCATTCTTAGAATTTTGTGTTTTCAGATCACTGAAGCCTGACTCTTTTCCCTTAGTCAATCTGAATGAATTTGCAAGTAAAATTTCCTAATGGGCACCAAATATGTCACTGACCATCCAAACACACGGTGTTCCTGGGATGCCCCTGTGTATTCTGCCTCTTTCCTAACCCGCCAGTGGCACTGTGCATGTGTCTGGCATGATCTTTCTTTGTAAGCAGTCACAAACAGCATGGTTGTCTTTCTGGATGTGACAACTTCTCCTTTATTGTAGGAAACCTCAAACCAGAGGCTCGATGTGACACTGTCCCTGAAAGAAATGGGAGGGAAGCTAGACCTAATAAGGAAAGAGAGGCACTGAAAGTCAGTCAGGTTTACATTCCTATTCTCATCTGAGAAGTTAAATTATATGTGTGAATAGGATTACTTAGTTCTCTTGGCTTAAGTTTAGTCAGATGTCATATGGTGAGGTCAACATGAGCATGAGAATATTGGAGACTTTCTCTTTCTCCAATATGAATGGTCCTTTCCTTCCCCATAGTACCTAAGCATGGAAGGCAGGACTTGGGTGACACTGGTTTGATTTTACACTTAGAGCCCACTCACTAATGGTCTGCCCTCCCCACACTGCTCTCTTTCTGTTGCTCCTCTGCACACACTCCAGCTCCCTCTCCTTGGTCTCCAGCTGACTTTCTTTCCCTCCATCATCTCTCTGTCACTTTTTCCCTTCTGCCATTGCCACCATCTTCTCATGGTCTCATTCTGCCCCTTTCCCAGCCCATGGAAGGGCCTCACTGTGCTATTGCTGTGGGGATCATTCTACAGGATTTCTGTCCTTCTTCCCTGACCCCCAAAGGATTTCTGTGAAGTGCCTGATGGAGTATTTGTGGTGCAGGATGGGATGTACAGAGCAAGGAGATGGTGAAGGTGAAACCTTGCCAGTGTTTCTGAGGGTGGGGTGGGGAGGCCTGACAGGATTCACAGTTCTTTGGCTGAGGAAGTTATTATCCAGTGAGGGGAAGTATTCCTGGGGATCCAGAATGTGGCACACCTTATAGTTCCTGAGCTAAGAACTAGGATTATTAAACCTGAAACTGTGAAATCTGAGAGTTGCCTACTTGTAAGCTAACAAGGTATTCTGACAGAGGTACAGGTTTTATTTGCACACTTGGATATATGGTTAGGTATGACTACAGAGTCCCATATATATGTATGTGCAAATATACACATGTGCATGCATGTGAGTACATGCTACTTGGTGCGTATACACTGACAAAAGACACAAGACATGGATCAAACACAAGATCACTGATTACATATGGCAGGAGCAGCAACTGCTGCTTTCTTTGGTTTTCGAGTCCCTGGGCCCACAGGGTGTCATGGTGAGGGCCAAATGGCACCAGCGCATCTGTGGGTGTGTTAGCTGTGGACTCCCCTGGTGAGGAAGCTTTTCAATCTTGTGTAGGACAGCTAGTGACCTGTTCATCCTCTCCAAGGAGCGAGATATCCTTATCTTTATTTGTTATCTTCTCTTTAGAGACATAAGCATAGATAGCTCCAAGGCACAAGTGCCTGCTGGGCAAGTGCAAGGTCGTGAGTTTGAACCC
>PVJA010034561.1:0-22190 GCA_004027025.1 Myocastor coypus | reverse complement strand
CTAAACTGATCCGATGATGAAAATATGTAATATAACCATTGTTAAATTTAAACAATAAAAGAATTGGAAGGGCCCAGCGGGATGGCTCAGTGTTCTAAAGAGCCTGCTTGGGAAAGCTTGGGCAGCTTCAGGGACCGCGGTTCGATCCCCGGCACCACATGCTGTGCCAGCCCTGCCCTTGGGGCGGGCTGAGCTGGCCATAAAAATGAGTGAATAAACAAACAAAGGTTCTGAAATAAGAAAAAATAAATAAAATAAAATAAATTCTTTATTAAAAAAAAAAAAGAATTGGAAAAAAAAAAAAAAGAAAGAAAAACATCTTAGAGGAATCTATGCATGTACCTTTTAAATTAATGCTGGCTCTACTAAAAAGACTAAGACAGAATTGGTCTTGGATATTTTTCCACAGAAGCACCTGCTTGGGTGTAACCACACATTGAAGGATTTTGATGTGACACTGTCTAACACTCTCAAAAGATGGTATTTTGGATTTTGGTCATAGAACCTTTTAAATTTATTACATTTTATGTAAATACTAAAGTTTTAACATTCTAAGTTCAGCACTCAGCCTTAGGGTAATGCTCTTTGGCTGAAATAAAGGCAACAAGGAAATTAAAAAAAAAAAATAAGAAATACACATAAGTGCCTACCACTGAGTCATCTCGCTGGCCCTACTACTAAAATCTTTTGGTGGTTTATTTGTAACTGATGTTGCCTGAGCTATACTAACTAATATAGAGGGATCTCATAGCAATATATCACTGTCAGTGGTGTTCTCACAGGATAATAATGCTGTACAATTCAGAGTTCAGAACTTTTCAGTCATTAAGGCCTGATGTGGAAGTGAAGCCGTATAATATTTAGGTGTGTGGCTGGGACTTCTTCAGTGACAATTACCATTCACTGGTACGCACACAAAAGAAAGATGTTCTAGATGATATATGATATAGATGATATATGATATGATATAGATGATATAAATACTATGCAGTAGAGAAATTCTGTAATGCGTGATGGTATAGAAACCTGCCAGCTGATACCCAAAGTGCAGTAAAAACTTAACTACCATAGGTATCCTGCAAAGAATTGGAATAAAATTAATTATATGACTAACACTGAAGTGAGCAACAGCTTTTATTTATTTATTTTTTAATGTATTTAGTACAGGGTTTCCAGGGTCTCACTACATAGGTCAGACTCACAGTGATTCTCCTGTTTTCAGCCTCCCAAGCACTAGGATTACAGGTGCACACCACCACACCCAGTCTCTATTGCTGCCTCAGTGCGTCCTGGAGACAGGGCTGGTATTGCTGGGGATCAAACCTTGGCCACTGCACTCTACCTAAGCAGGTGCTTTAGTCTGCTGAGCTATCTGGCCAGCCCAATGAGGGACTTTAGAGGGCACTTTTTATGTCAGTGCCCTTCCAGAATTGTGGTATACTTTGATTATTTGGATATTGGTTGAGATAAACAATGAATTTCTTTCAATAAACAGAATTCAAATTGGGATACCTACTAGGTAATATGAAAATTTGTCAGTTTGATTTCATAGGGTAACAAGGGGCTTCACACTGAAGTGTCTGGTAACCAGTTCAAACTGGAGAGGTTCATTTGAGATTAGGGCAGCCTGAAGACAACACTCAGAATCTGGAAATGTCTGAGTATTCCTTTATTCTCCAGTGCTACTCAGCTGCATGCTCTGCTGTGGTAGTCCCCAACCCCCAGTCTGCCCTTTGTCACAGTAGCCCTTGGCTGCTGCTCTGTTTCCCCTTAGTGCTCATGGCAGTCTATGTTCATATGATGCTAAGCAACAGTAGCCATGTGTAAGTAACAGACTTGCTTATGTAAGTTATTTACACCAGCCGGCATTGACTTTGCCTGTATCAGTCATTTACACTGAGACCACTGTCTGGCGCCCATGCTGAGATCTTGTCGACTTTAACTTGATGACCACTGGAAAACACCAAGCCCTGCCCCACAGCCTAACCCAACTGTAATTGGATTAGGCTTCATTTTTCCAACATGAGCTACCTCCCCAGCCCTTTTTTTAGTTCTAGCCTTTGAGATGGACCTGTCAAGTTTCCCAGGCTGGACTCAGAGTTGCAGTCTCCCTACTTTCATCTCCCTGTGTCGTTATTATAGGTTTGTGCTATCATGTTCTACAATATTGTTACTTATATTTTCTGTTTAAAAAGAAATTGTCTAGAGATTGTGCCTGAAATATTTGATAACAGAAGGTGAAACAGTAATGGGTGCTGAATTTGGAGGGTGTGGATTTGGTGTTTTAAGAATTTTTTTATTTTTATTTTTTCTTGTTTCAGAACTTTTGTTGGTTTATTTATTTATTTTTATGGCCGGCTCAGCCTGCCCTGAGGGCAGGGCTGGCGCAGCATGTGGTGCCAGGGATTGAACTGCGGTCCCTGCAGCCGCCTAAGCTTTCCTAAGCAGGCTCTTTAGACCACTGAGTCTTCCTGCCGGGCCTGGATTTGGTGTTTTATGTCACTTTTCTCAATACTTTTATATTAGTTTTACAAGTTACAAGAACGTCTTAAATACATACTTCCTGTAGATTCACTTGTAATCTAGACTCCACATAGTCATTTACTGTCTCCAATTATATCCCTCCCTCTTTCTAATTATGCATGCATATGGTTTATACAGCTTAAGCCATGACGTCACTCACCAACCTGTGAATCTGCTTGTCTTCTGTTAGCAACTGCAAGTACTGATGCTATCAGTGACAGGATGAAAATAGGTGATGTAACAAGAGAAGTTCCAAGAAGGGAACATTTCAAGGTTTCATAAAAGATTTATCCTCCCAGTGCTGTAACATTTGTATTTGTGTTGTAAGACTTTGCCTTTGCCTTTTGACTTGGGTCTCACAATCTCATAATCATCAGTTCAAACCAAGAAAAGGTAGGGAAAATTGCTGTTGCTGCTTTACAGCCCCATGAAGGGTTCTATCTGAGGGCATCATTTTGTTCTTTTATTTCAATCCTTTGCACCTGTGTTCAATTCTTCAAGGTCTGAAGCAACACTTTAGGGGTAAGGAACAAGCACTAGGACCTGGGTTCTATCCATGATACTGCATGCTATGCCATCCTGTTGGTCACCAAAACTGGGCATGGCGGTGCACGCCTGTAATCCCGGCGCTGGGGAGGCAGAGACAGGAGGATCACTGTGAGTCTGAGCTGCACATAGCAAGACCCTATACCAAACAAATAAAATTTTAAAAATGCATTAACACTACTTGTAGGTAGTACCTGCATTGTCAAGAGTTCTCCATGCATGTAGGCCCAAAGAGAATAAAAAAAGGCAATCCAATCTAAGTAAGGCTGAGATCCTGAATTTCTTACACTTAGTGCCTAGTGCAGGCCAGTTTCCTTTTAGTATTTGCATTATTCACTCACACATCATTTGCTTTCTATAATCTGCTTCTCCTTCCTTTCTTTCATGTCTCCCTGCTTCTCTTTTATAGGGCATTTTCTTGGAATAGGTAGTTTGCTTTGGTTGAGTTTATTTGGGTGTTTGGCACATCTAAAAGATAATTTTCTTTTAAAAAAACATTTATTTATTTATGTATTTATGTATTTATTTATTTATTGGAGGGACCAGGGTTTGAACTCATGACCTTGCACTTACCAGGCAGGCACTTTGTTAGGGTTGAGAAGCGCACCGCGTGAAGGAGACTCCAAGAGATGTTCTCTCATGCAAAAAGCAAGGGGATTTTATTTTCCAAGCATGCGTGGGGCTCACTGAACGCGCAGGAACAGAGAGCCCCAAGCCGGGTGTGGGCAGTGTATTTAAGCCCACAGACAAAGGCAGGAGGAGTTTTGCAAGTGCGGTTACAAAAGCAAATGGCATTGGTTAATTAATTAACTAATTAATTAATTTATTTATTTTTATGGTTTTTTTTTTTTTTGTCTTTTTGAGACAGGGTCTCACTATGCAGTTGAGGCTGGCCTTGAGCTCACTTTTGTAGCCCAGGCTGGTCTCAAACTCACACTGATCCTCCTACCTCAGCCTCCCGAGTGCTGGGATTACAGGCGTGCGCCACCGCGCCCGGCTACGCATTGGTTAATTTAAATGGTTTTTTGTACATTTATTGGTGGCGATACCTATGAGGAAGTTTAGAGTTGAGCTGCAAGGACGTTTCTTAATATGGACAGCAGATGTTCCGCCGGGGTGCATTCTGCAAATTTTGTTACATCTTTGTAACTAGTGGTCAGGCTTATCTAAACGGGAGGATGGGGATTTAAGATTAGGCCGCAGTTGGGTTGCTTACAAGAAATAGGACATTCTGACATGGGAAGTTGTTCCCATCCTTGGGCTTATCTGAACTTTTAGCAGGTGCAGCATCAGCATTGGGCGCAAGCAAGGGAAGAAGCAAAACTATAAGTAGCATTTGGTAATTTTACCTTTTAAAGGATTCTAGAACTAGTCCTGGAAATTCCTGTACTGGGGCCATGTGGGTTTTGTAAAAATCTCTCTTACAACTTGTGCCATGGAGTTGTCTCCCTTGCACCTAAAAGACAATTTTCGAGGTCGACCAGTAGTGGAGAATTAATTCAGTTAGGCCATTCCAGACTGTAGTGATTATCCAAGTACTGTCCAGCCTCGCTGGAAGGGCTGTCCCGGCAGAAGATTCGGGAAGTGTAGTCCAGTATTTAGTAGGTTAGCAGTTTCTGTGTTTGGAATATTTTGGCTGCAGGAAAGCACAGCCAAAGAACCCTTCCTCGCGGGACTGCCCATGAAACACAATCCGAACCTCCAGCAGCCGTCACTTCCGCTTGGGGAGACGAGGGGCGTAGGGAATTCTGGGAAGTGTAGTGTGGGCCCCCCTGGGCAGCCGGGTAATTTTCGCAGCAGGGGGCCGAGGCAGCCTCCGGGCTCCGGCTGGGAATCTGGGAAGCGTAGTCCGGGCGGGCTCGGCAGCGGAGCCACTTCCGTCCCGGGTCAGGTATGCGAGCTGCGGCCTGCGCTGCTCCAGAAAGGTGAGCTGCCCTCTAGGCGCATTTGCTCCTGGCGTCCGCGCGGATCTTTCCTCTTTTTGCTCCGGGCCAGTGGCAATCAGGCAGGCGACCCGGGGGAAGAGAATACGTCTGCGGGGAGATGCGGGGTTTGTGGTCTCTTTGAATGGACTTCACGGTGTGCGGCGGCTGGCGGCGCATCCCTTCTTGGGCCGGGACCTGCGTAGTACGGACGAGGACCAAGAGGTTCCTGGGCTCTCTGCTGGACCATAGGCAGCGCAGCCACTTTTCAGCGTTATACTGTTAGACTTTTGCTCTTCTGTAAAATAAGTGTTTGCTGTATGAGGGGTTGAACCCGAACCCTTTGCACTGAGCTGCATCTCCCAACCATACCCTCTTTCTGGGACAGGTTCTCACAGAGTTGCTCAGTTTCTCAGGCTGGGCTCGAACATGATTCACCTGCCTTGGCCACCAAGAGTGCAGAGCTTTACAGGCTTGCACACTATGCCGCAGGGCGCATAAGTGATTTTGAGAACAGAGTCGAGCTCATGGTAGAGATACAGCAGGTCACTTGTTATTAGTACTCTGTATTTTTTTTTTTTTTTCTGTATAATTTTTTGAGAAGCACTCAGTTCCTTAGAAGCTTCAGTGTACATGGCATGATGTCAGAGGGTCAGTTGCAGCGTCTCTGTGGGGCTGTACCGGAATCCCTTACACGAATAACTTTATACTTTTGATAGAGAGGGTCACTCCGCCTGTTACTAGAATTTCCACTGTAATTGATGAGGAAGATCTGATTTCTCAACTCTTTTCCTTTTCCAGCCTCGACTTGGAAAAGGCTACAAGAGGTGAGGATGACCTTTTGGCTTCAGGCAGTAGTCTTACCTGAGTAGAATTTAGCATCCTTCCTTCCCCCAGGTCCTAGTCTCCTTAGCAGTGGGGTTGTAGGCATGGGCCACTATGCCTTATAGGTTTAGTTCTTAACACTCCTGTCAGCTTGCACCGCCCGTGGTACATGCATGACTGCCATCTTCTACCGCTAATTTTTAAGAGGTAAAGTCATACATGGGACAGTGATGCATATATCACTGGTGGTTCAGGTCACCTGTCTTGTCATGAACGTGTTTTGTATCAGGCTGAAAAGGTCTGTTTAGCTGGGGAGATAGCTCCATGGCATAACTGCCTGCCTGGCAAGTGTGAGGTTGTGAGTTCAAACCCCCATCCTGGGAAAAAAAAAAAAAAAAAGAAAACAAAAGATCTGTTTAGATTTTTGTAGAGTCGCAAAAACTATGTTAATGAGATTTGACTTTTTGATAAATTTATTTTAGTCATCTGCAATTTAATTGTATCTGACATATGTATGGTTCACATTTTGATTGTAGAAATGGTTACCTATCATAGAAATTAAGAAAATATATAAAATATAAGAAATGTTATTCATGAACACAGGGGTTATTAGTGATAACCATATTAGTATTTCCATGTTCCTATTCAGTAGACTTAGCTTTGGGTTTTTACCTAAGTTTTACAGAATAGGTTTTTATTTTTCCTTTGTGTTTTATTTTATTTTATTTATTTATTTCTTGTTTCAGAACCTTTGTTTGTTTATTCACTTATTTTTATGGCCGGCTCAGCCCACCTAGAGGGCAGGGCTGGCGCAGCATGCGGTGCCGGGGATCGAACCGTGGTCCCTGAAGCCGCCCAAGCCTTCCCAAGCAGGCGCTTCAGACCACTGAGCCATCCCGCCGGGCCCCTCCTTTGTGTTTTATTACTATTGAACTTGGTAATAACCCTGATGTTCCCTTCTCCTCCCCTTCCTCCCATCCATATATATGAATAACTTTACTACAGCGTAAACTTCACCAACAAGTGCTCTTTGGCCTCCTATGTTTGGGTTGAATTCATGAAGAGACATTGTAAAATCTAGCTAAAGCTAATTCTCAAACCAGTCCAGTATCTAGTAGTAACAGTCAAGGGCACTTCATATTCAGAAGCATTTCAGTCTTAGCGTTGAGTGGGAGGGTGTCACAGTAAACTTCACTGTTCCTCGGGCTGTTGAACTCTTGCCTGGTAGGCAAGTGAGGAATCTTCTATTTCCTACACAATTTGCAGAACAGGTGATGGTTGAGTCCCTGAGAGTGAGTGGAGTTCACTGCTGACAGACAGTAGCAGGTCAGTTGCACCTGATTAAAATATTGTCAGGAAGACCGCTGCTGCTGAGTAACGCGGTAAACAGCCACGGGCTTTAAGCATGCTTCCTAACAAGCCCTGTCTGTCCGCTTGGCTGTTTTCTGCCCCAGTACGTTTTAGCATTATCAATTTTAGCATGTTAGTAGATTAGGTTTGATTATGCTGTTTGGGTATATGCCGAATGAGTATTTCTTTTCAACTCCTTCGGAAATATTTGACCTGTGGTTCTTAGAAACTATTCCTGGAGCCTCATTATTCAGTGACTTGAAACTTGGTCTTGATTCCTTGAATAAAGAACAACTGAGGGGTTGGGAAGATAGCTCTGTGGCACAAGTGCCTGCTTGGCAAGGGCAAGGTCGTGAGTTGGAACCCTGGTCCTGCCAAATAAACAAAAGAACAACTGAGCAACAGCTGTCCCATCTGTGACATCATGAAGGGCCAAATGCAATTTAGCAAAGTCTTTCCTCTTATATTTTAATGAACTGTCATGTTGTTTCTGTTGTCATCAACTCGGAGCAGCCGTTCTTGCCCAAAGCCCCACAATTGTAAACAACATTAGTTTTTTTCTGAACACATTTCTTTGGCTGCTGTAATCAAACATGATCTAATCAGCTCATTGCTGGTAAATTATTTTCCTGGCTTAGATGAGAAGTAGATGCTGAGTATCTGAATATCCAAATCTGGCTTTGTTTGCAACTTCATCTTCATTATTGATTTTTGTGAAAAAATTCTTCTGTGTTGAAGCATTTCACTTGAAATTTTCAAGTTTTCCCAAGCATTGTGTTATTCTGAGCTTTATTTGGGATGAGTGCTGACTTTGTTGACATGCATTGTATTCTTTTAGTGTGGCTATGTTGTCACTTTATAGTAAGCAAAAAGCTTTGGCCTCTGTAACTTATGTCATCACCATTGTGCCTCAGAAGTACAATAAGCCCTGTTTTTCCACTCTTTTTCTGATGGATAGTTAGACAACAAAAAGTTACAATATGGGGTAAAGCAATACATTTATACTTGAAATACTGTTCAGTTGGTATCATTTTAACACGATTGAGTTATGCTAATCCTGGGTTCTGTATTTGTATTGTGCTTAGCTGCAGTACAGAGAAATGGGAGTGGCTATATGGTCCCTGTCACAATTACAGAACTCAGCTGCTTTAATCAGATACACCTTGGGCATCCGCTCATGTTTCAACCAAGAAGGAATATAATGAGATATCAGCTGTATCCAACAGGTGAAGAACCAAGAATATTATGTAGATCGGCCACTATTTAGATGCATATGAAACAAGAACTGCCTTTTTTTTTTTTTTTGTCTTTTTGAGACAGGGTCTCGATATGCAGTTCAGGCTGGCCTTGAGCTCACTTTTGTAGCCCAGGCTGGTCTCAAACTCGCACCAATCCTCCTGCCTCAGCCTCCCGAATGCTGGGATTACAGGCGTGAGCCACCACGCCTGGCAAGAATTGCCTTTGTTTTTAATTTTTTTATGGTTCATAGTCCTGGGGAAGGAACCCAAGGTCCCTTGCAATTGCTAGGTATGTTGCACTGTGAACTAAGGCACGGCAGGGCCACTGTCGGTCCCAGGGACAAATGGCGCTAGGATGGGGAACATATAGAAAAGTGACAAAAGCTGAGATCAGGTGGAGGTCTTCTGTCTCTTGATGGGAGGAGCAGAGCTGCAGGGGCACTTGTTTTACTCTCCACAAAGTTAGTGCCATATACACAGGATTGCCTAGTGGGTGATAATTGGAGTTGTCTCAAGACTGGAGGTAGTCGACTGCTCCATGCTCTTTGGCCTTGTCTTGCCCCCACACATGCAATATTTCTAGCTTCAGCCACTCCCTCCAGGCTACCAAGTCAGGTAAAATCGAAGCAATAGGGGAGGTTTATTCCAGCCTGGGTGCAGGTGGGCCAAGAATAATTAGACCACTGTCTCTGAAGAACCAGCTGGGGAAGGTTTTGTCAGGGGTGTTTGCATAGGGGAGGGGTATGGCAAGGAGGAGAGGGAACGTTTTAGTCGGGGTCTGGGAAGTTGGGATTTTGGTGACATCCAGTCTTGCAGGTTGTTTGTTCATCTCCTTTGGCAAGCTCTCGCTCCCTGTTATCTCTGTGTCCCTCTCAGCAGCTAAGGTCGGCGGCTTTGCTCAGGGAGCTTTTTTCTTCTCTGTTGGGTGGGGCTAGACAGCTTTTTAATTTTGGGCCTCAGTAGTTAGTGAACCCCTGCTTGGAGAAGCTGAGGAAGCAGGTCTGGAGGCGAAGCCTTCTTCACGGTGCACGTGTGTTCGCAGAGGCATCCACAGCACACACTGCTGCCCTTTTCTCCTAGCGCCACCTCCAGGAGCATCTTACAGTATGGATGGGGAGCTGGGAATGAGGCCTGGCTCCTGGGCTCTGCCTTGTGGTTCCCTGAGTTTCCTTCAAAGCTATTAATTGTATGGGCTCAGCTTGCACACTGCCGCTGTTCATTACATAGTCTGCGGTTTGCAGCTGTTTCTGCAAACTGTGGCCACCTATAGGGATTTTATAAAAATGCCTGGATAGGTCCTCATTTATGTAGCCACCACTGGACTCTGGGCATTGATAATGTTTTTTTTTTAAACTCCCAGGTCTTGCCAGTGACCTAACTGATTGAGAACCTTGATCTTAAAATTAAGAGCAGAGTCTGGGCTAATGATCCTGGCAGTTTTGCTGGCTAAGTGGATAATTATGAGCCCATAACTTAAAATCTTGATGTCTTGGTTTTATTATCTGTGCCACCTCCTGGGGCATTGTAAGCATTAAGTGAGGCACTTCCTCTAAAACTCATGCTTTGGCTTTTGGCTTCTCTCCACCTCCTCACCTTCCTCTTTTGCTGCAGGAACTGAAGGGAAAAATAAAAAGACTCATTCTGTGCCAGCACTCTGGGGAGCCCCTGTCTCAGTTCAGGTCTTGGTCAGGTCAGGAGCTCTTCACATCCCATCGAGCCCCTCCATCCCTCTCCTTCATGCATTCTACCCTGGCACTTAGCCAGGAACTATATCCTTTTTAGGAGATGATTAAAAACCATGATATCTGAAAGAAAACGCCATTCTTTCTCTACTAACACCAAGCCCAGAGAGAGGAGTTACCATAGCTGCAGACTTCTGTCCAAGGTGCTCGGAGGCTCTGTCTGATCCTCAGGTCATAATTAGCTTTTTTTTTTTTTTCCTTATTTTTTAGTTCATTCTTTTCCGCTGGTGGCCTTGGAGTCAGCTCAAAACATTTATAATGTAATAAGCCCTGAGGAAGAACTCAGAATTAAACTTCTGGTCTTCAGATCCTTCCAAGGGTCAGGACCAAGCAGCTTTACACGGATGAGCACACCTAACCCTGTGGGTCATAGAGCCATGCGGCCCAGGGTTCTCATCACCAATGGGATCTGATCAATGTGAGTCAGAAGTTTTCATCTTTTAACATCAGAAATATATAGCAGTAGCAGTGGCAGAGTACTTGGCCCTAGCATACTCAAGGCCCTGGTTTCTATCCCCAGGACTGCAAAAAACCAAAAAACACCCCTCACCATCACTCCAGATTTCATCTTATTATGTTTTATTGATATGGGGTATATCTGTTGTGGCCATGAACCTCCTCTGGCTTGGGGAAGATTAACCAACTTGTGGAGTAAAGACTGATTCTCCTGCACCCAGGAGTCTTAACTAAATACATCATCAAGGGCAGTTTGATGATGCATACTAGTATCTGCTGCTCTGCAGCTGCAAGGAAATAGAGCACTTTGGTGTTTTGCCACAGCTTTCTGTCCTTCTCACATACAGTCCCAACAGCAGTCCTGTTGGCACTATACATCACCCTAACAGCCATCTTGCGATATTAGCACTGTAGTGATCCCAATCTGCAGATGACAAGGTTGAATCACAGGGAAGGATCTTGAATTGAACTGTGAGTACTCAGTGAGTAGGTGGCAGCACCAGGTTCTGAACATAGGTATTTATTTATTTATTTATTTATTTATTTTTTTGTCTTTTTGAGACAGGGTCTCGCTATGCAGTTGAGGCTGGCCTTGAGCTCACTTTTGTAGCCCAGGCTGGTCTCGAACTCACACCGATCCTCCTGCCTCAGCCTCCCGAGTGCTGAGATTACAGGCGTGAGCCACCACGCCCGGCTGAACATAGGTATTTAGACCAATTTTTTTTTAATTTAATGTATTTGTAGACAGTCTGCAGGGTCTCGCTACACAGGTTGGACTCATAGTGATCCTCACTGTTCAGCTGTTGTAATGTTTTAGTGTCGGTGCTGAAAGGAATGCCAAGAAACCCGATGAATTTAGCTCAGAGGACTCACTGAGATTTGTTTCTCTGGAAGTGAGCCTCAACCCACAGAAGAATCTTACTTTTATTGAATATTTAAGAACAGCCTATAGAATTTGTATAACTGTTTTGGGGAATGTAGACTACAGACTACTACTTTTATCACCATTTATCTAACATCAAGTTAATAGAAATGTTAATTGAGCCAGGTGTAGTGGCGCACGCCTGTAATCCCAGCACTCGGGAGGCTGAGGCAGGAGGATCGGTACAAGTTAGAGACCAACCTGGGCTACAGAAGTGAGCTCAAGGCCAGCCTGAACTGCATAGTGAGACCCTGTCTCAAAAAGACAAAAAAAAAAAAAAAAAAAAAAAAAAAAAAAAAAAAAATGTTAATTGAAAACATTCCAAGCAAGGGAAGAGACAACAATCAAGGAGCCATTAGAATAAATGGGTTATCTGCTTCCTTGAATCCAGGTTTTAGGAATCCCCAAGTAACCCCCTACAGCTGTCCTTGGGCTTTATTGTTTTCTACTTAAGATGCTTGGCCCTTATCTCTACATTCAGCCTCCCAAGCTCTGGGGTTATAAGTACCCGCCACCACAGCCAGTCTCATTGAGGGTCTCAGTGTGCCCCAAGGGTGGGGCCAGCACAGCACACCAGGGATTGAACCCTGATCCTTCATCTGCCTAAGCAAATCTGACCAGTCCTTTTTGGCCAGTTTTTTTTTTTTTTTTTTTTTTTTTTTTTTTTTTTTAATGTATTTAGTACAGGGTCTACAGGATCTCACTACACAGATCAGACTTGTAGTGAACCTCCTATTTTCTGAACACAGATATTTAGGACCCAGAGTCCATTTTTAACCCTTATACTTCTTTTTTTTTTTTTTTTTGGTGGGACCAGGGTTCAAACTCACGACCTTGCACTTGCCCAGCAGGCACTTGTGCCTCGGAGCTATCTCCCCAGCCCCGACCCTTATACTTCTATGCTGCATCTTTTCCAGGTTTCCAGGGATCAGAGTGAACAGCCAGGGAGCCATGCTAGGTACAGCTGTGCAGGCTGTTCTGGGCTGAGTGGTGGCTGGAATCCAGCACTTGCTGCCCACTGCTTAGCAGAAGTGTGTGGCCTATCTGCAGGGAGGGAGCAGGCACCTTTCCCCCACCCCCATGTGCTCAGAGAATATTTCCCTTTCATTCATGGCTGTTTTCCTGTTACCCTGTTCTGTCTTTTCAGTTCTCTGGCTTTCCCTATAAAAAAGGAGGAGAAAATGACCAAATTCCAGGTGAGTTGTGTTGCATGTCACAAAGAAAACAAAGACCCAAAAGCAAAAAAGAAAATTTGGAGCGCTTTATTAACTGAGCTCAGCGGCCACACTCTCCTATGGGTCCGGCAAATGAAGCAGCACACTGGGCTGTGGAGTGGAGAGGACCTTGGGAGTTGTCTTTGGAGAGAGGAACTTTGCAAGGTTTAGGAGTTGTTTGTAATTAGGAAGTACACTTGGCAGCTGGGTTAGGGAGGGAGAGGAGATGTTGCAGGGCCGAGAGTAACCTTATCTTTGATCCTATAATCAGCAAGGACACTCAGCAGTAGGCATGCCTGTAACTAGGGAGAACATTTGCAACCAGGGTTGGGGTTCATAGTGAGAACAAGGTTTTTTTTTTTTTTGTGGGACTGGGGTTCAAACTCACAACCTTGCACTTGCCCAGCAGGCACTTGTGCCTCGGAGCCATCTCCCCAGCTCCCGAGAACAAGGTTTTACAATATGACAATCACATAGTTTGTTACAGAAAGAGCTAGTGAAGTCAGCTTACACAGTGGGGAGATATGAAGTTTCGGTCAAACAAAGGTAAGAACAGAGTTGGACCAAACAAAAGCAAAGGCAGAGTTTGTTCTGGGGCAGTAGGGCTTCTGTCAACTAGGGCAGGGGTTAAGTCATTTTTTGGTTTGAGCACTGGGACACCTGTGGTTGCATCTTGTCTCTAAAAGGCTTTTGAGTGTTGGGACACCTGGTCTGTAAAAGGCTTAGCACATTCCATGGTTTAGGGTTGGGCAGGGTGAGCCAGAGGACAAGCAGCCCCTAAAATACTGGCATAGTATAAGATAGAGTCATTCAAGTTAGCTTATAACAAGTTGGTTTTCATTTCTGCCATTTATATCTCATTTTTCAAAGGGCACACACACACACACACACACACACACACACACACACACACACACACATTCCTAGCCAAAATTAAGAATGACAACATTTTTTTGGCACTGTTTACTGTCAGCCACTCTTGGCTTTGTTTTTGTCCTTTCATTTTTTTGCTTTTTGAGACAGTGTTGTGCTGTGTATTTCAGGCTGGCCTTGAACTCAGCTGTGTTGCTCAGGACAGCTTCGAATGCAGAGCGATCCTCTTGCCTCAGCCTCTCATGGGCTGAGATTAACCATGTGCCTTTCACACCTGGCTTCTTCTTAGCTTTTGACATTTTTATCCCACAAATAATAGTATAAAAGGGAATAGAAATTTTAAGGTCTCATGCATTATTTTGCTAGCAAATTACTTGGGTATTTTTTTAAGTTATTTTAAAATATACCTTCATACATTTTATTTTATTTTATTTTATTTTTTTGTCTTTTTGAGACAGGGTCTTGCCGTGCAGTTCAGGCTGGCCTTGAGCTCACTTTTGTAGCCCAGGCTGGTCTTGAACTTGCACCAATCCTCCTGCCTCAGCCTCCTGAGTGCTGGGATTACAGGCGTGCGCCACCACGCCCGGCTCATACATTTATTTACAATAATACATATAATTTTAAATTGGGTTTTTTGCTTCAAGTAACATTTTTATTATCTAGTATTATCTCAGTGAACTGTTAATATTTCCATCATTACCTTTTCTTTAAATTATTTCCCATTTACAAGCTTTAAAATTCCTGAGGATTCTTAAAGTTATGCATTACAGTAGCAGTTTTCCCACATTATAATCCTTACTTAAAAAGCTGTTCTGAGAGAATTCTATTTTCTTGTATTTTTTAAAATAATTTTTCTAATCAATATTGGTACAAAAAATTTCTTCTCATTGAACTAGGAGAAAGTACTTGTATACATAGTCCAGTATTCCATAATCGCAGTGGATTACTAGCAGAACTGGCAATGTCACAAACTTCCTTTTTTTTCTTTTTGTCTTTTTGAGACAGGGTCTCGATGTGCAGTTCAGGCTGGCCTTGAGCTCACTTTCGCAGCCCATGATGGTCTCGAACTCACATCGATCCTCCTGTCTCAGCCTCCCAAGTGCTGGGATTACCGGTGTGAGCCACCATGCCCAGCTCAACAAACTTTTTAATTTTTATTATTTTTATTTTTACACAGTATTAGCTGAAAGTGATTTGTAAGTTATTATTATTATTATTTTATTTATTTATTTATTTTTTTTGGTCTTTTTGAGACAGGGTCTCGCTATGCAGTTGAGGCTAGTCCTGAGCTCACTTTTGTAGCCCAGGCTAGTGGTTTTTTTTTTGAGACAGGGTCTCATTATGCAGTTCAAGCTGGCCTTGAGTTCACTGTTGTAACCCAGGCTGTTCTTGAACTCGCAGTGATCCTCCTGCCGCAGCCTGCCAAGAGCTGGGATTACAGGCTTGAGCCACCATGCCCAGCTTCAGCTCAACAAACTGTTGATTTAAGCCTTTTACAACTCAGCATACTAATCTAGTTTTACATTTTATGCTTCGTGGTTAAACTTTTCTGCTGGGCAGTTAAGGGCAAGTTAAAGCAAGGCCTGCATAACAAAACATGTAACTTTTGTATCTCCCAAGGTCAGTCAAATCCCCTTAGAATTTACTTTGAGACCATGTACAGTGCTTTGTAAAACTGTTGTCAGTATCAGCCATCTGGATGAGTCATGGCCATTGCTTGACCAGTTTGTGCTCTGTGAAAGTCCAAGAGAATGTTTTCTCTCTAGGTAACTCTCCTTAAGCACACTATACATCATCTATCCCTTTCCTCTGTGGTCCCATAATCTCCTTGAACAGAAAATTTAGGAAACCACTGAGTTATAGGATGTTACAGCACAGGTTCTCTTATGTCCTGAGTCCTCACTGACCTTGAAGGGCTAGGGCCAAAATACTGACAATCTTGTAGCCCTTCTTTTTCACTAATTTCTGGTCTGTAAACTTACATTCTTAACCTCCAGAAGAGAAGCTTCATGATATTATTACTCTATAACATATGTACTTGAGCTAAACATCACTGTCTTTCTGAATATCCAATGTCTTACACTTAGAATCAGTATTTTCCATCAATCATTGATATTCTAATAAATCTCTATACAATGTGATAAAAGCAGTTACACATTTTTACACAGACATTTAGAAGTCTAAGTATATATAAAATTGTAGCCAGTTGAACCTACAGTATTTCTTCTAGTCTCTTACTGTCATTTAATACCCTTTTTTGTTTTCTTGTAAAGCAATCATTTACTTGAGAGAGTATAGTAGTAACTGAAATGACATTAGAAGCAGCACAGCCAGGCGTGGTGGCTCACGCCTGTAATCCTAGCACTCAGGAGGCTGAAGCAGGAGGATTGGTGCGAGTTCAAGACCAGCCTGGGCTACAAAAGTGAGCTCAAGGCCAGCCTCAACCACATAGCGAGACCCTGTCTCAAAAAGACAAAAAAAAAAAAAAAAAAAAAAAAAGAAGCAGCAGCACAAATCTAAAAGACAAGAATGATAGGCATTCCAAGCATAATTTTAGTGTTACCCACTGCTATCCTCAGTATTTTCTTGTCTTTAATATTCTAAAGACTCAAAAAATCTACCCCCAGGGGGCCTGGTGGGATGGCTCAGTGGTCTAAAGTGCCTGCTTGGGAAAGCTTGGGTGGCTTCAGGGACCGTGGTTTGATCCCCGGCACCACATGCTGTGCCAGCCCTGCCCTCGGGGCGGGCTAAAACAAGAAAATAAACAAATAAATAAATAAAATTTAAAAAAAAATCTACCCCCAAGTGATGACTTTGGAACTTTGTAAAAGTCAAGGGTCCAGACAGCTCCAGAGCCTTTGCCCTCTGGTGAGCAGAGTCAGGCAGACCCCTAGTGGTCATGAGCCAAAATTGCAGACCAAACCAAACCTGGGCTTGTTCAGGAGCTTGGGATGCTCAGAACTCCAGCCAGGACAAGTGCAGTTTTGGACTAATATTTCCAATGTACCTAGAAATAAAGACTTTTGTGTGTACCCAAATGAATATTATTATACAATGAGAAGTGAACAGCAAACATATAGTCATATTTATTACTACTCAACTTTGAAAGTTAAAAAAAATTAATTGTTACTTTCCAAATTACCTCTGAGGTCAGCAAAGGCTTTTGTTTATTTGTTTACAGTATTATGTAGTGTTGGACCAGTATAGGATTAATATTTTCTTGGGGAAAGACTTAGTTTGAGCAGCCTTATCATGGGGGAAGGATATTACAGCTGCTCTTATGGTTTTAAAATATTAAAAGTTCTTCACCATGGTCCTTTCTCCTCCCTGGTATTTATTTTGAGGAGATAATCAGCAGATTTCCAGGGACTGAGAACTATGTAAAAGGACATTTCTTGTACTGGTTTTTATACTAGGTAATCTAAAACTAAATCAGTGTGTATTAATTAAATCAATTCATTATATCGTAGATCATGAGTTCTTGAATTACTATGTAGCTCTAAAATGGGATGAAAGGGGCTGGGGAGATAGCTCCGAGGCACAAGTGCCTACTGGGCAAGTGCAAGGCCGTGAGTTCGAACCCTGGTCCCACAGGAAAAAAAAAAAAAAAAAAAAGGGATGAAAACAATGCTAATGAGGTGACTACTGCTAGCTGATGTTTATGGGACAGTTACCATGTGACAGGTACTACTCCTAAATGCTCCTTATTTTGTTCCTGGGACTCCATGGTACAGGTATCAGTCTATAAATGAGAGGAGGAGAAATGTGTCCACAGTCACAAGATCTGCTAGCGTAGGGCAGAACATCTGGATGTGAACACAGGCTGTCAGGCTCCAGCTGTGGCACAAAGGCAGAAGAATACATCGGCAGATTAAGTGTTGTATGCATATAAAAGGGGGGAGGCAGACCAACAGACATATGTCTCGCAGCATGTGAAATATCCACAGCCCAGGATCAGCAGAGCTCCAGGGTGTGCTGTGAGGAATCCCAACGAAAGGCAGCAGATGCAGGACTTCTCTTCCTTCAGCCCCGTTGGTGGCTGGAACCAGCAGCATGAAAGGCCAACCGGAGACATCTACTGAAGTTTGATCTGAGTCCCCGAGAATCCAGAGTAACTTCCCCGCTTTGTACTTTCTCTGCCCTCACCCCGTTCCATAACGCTGCATATGTGTTTGATGTGGTAGGAGATGGTGACCTTCAGGGACGTGGCTGTGGTCTTCAGCGAGGAGGAGCTGGGGCTGCTAGATGCTGCCCAGAGGAAGCTGTACCGAGACGTGATGCTGGAGAACTTCCGGAACCTGCTCTCTGTGGGTGAGGACCATTCGCTGCGGTAGCCCGTGGCTGCCTCCTGGGTGTTGCTGTAGGCTCAGCCGTTGGAGGTTCTGGGCTTCTTGAAATCCTCTGAGATGTTTGCCTGAAGGGCCTGGACTCCCTGTGCAGCACACACAGGTTTCCCATTGGTCTTTCCAGGCCAAGGTCTCTCTTTTGAGCTATAAATGGGCAAGTTAGGGTCCTGTTCCATTGGTTTGTCATGAGATCAGTTTAGTTGTTTCAGTTTTGTTTTGTTAGGACACCAGTAACTATATATTGATTTGATTTGTGGAAAGCATTATTGTTTTTTCTTTAACAGTATATTTGTAAATAGCTGCACATTTTCAGAAAACTTACAAAAATAAAAGAGCAGGAATCCCTACATCACTTTATCTGGGTTCACTTAGAGTATCACTGTACCTCTTTGCTTTTCTTTCTATATATATCTCTCTTAATATTTTCATAATATTTTTTCCTTAACTTTTGAGTGTAATTTACATACATGGCCTTGTGGCCCTTTTTTTCTAAATACTTCAGTGTAAATTCGGAGTTTGGGAGTCCTTAAGGCCACCCTCACTTCCGATACCACCTGCGAGGTTGGAGGGCCTGGAAAGTTACGAGAGGGACCCAGAACTCACCGCAGGGCATTGTCTTCATAGGTGTGGTGTAGTATGGGGAAAGGAGACAGATCAGCCTCTGCCAGGGAGAAGCCCATGGGGCAGACCCAAGCATGGGCCAGACCTGAAGCTCCCACTTAGCCTCTCTTTGGGGAGCTCATTATTCATGGCAGAATTGTTTGCATTTGGCTCTTCTGGGGTGGCTTCGATCTGTGGAACATACCCCAACAGTGCTCTCAGCAGTCCTCACAGCACAGTGGTCTATCTAGGTTCACCTGTTACTTTGACCCAGCCCTGGACTCATCCACGTCTGTTATTGGGAAATAGGGAAATAGTTTTTTTTTTAGAATTTTTTATTTTATTTATTATTTTTATTCTTGTTTCAGAACCTTTGTTTATTCTCTCATTTTTTATGGCCAGCTTAGCCCACCCTGAGGGCAGGGCTGGCACAGCATGTGGTGCCGGGGATAGAACCGCGATCCCTGAAGCCGCCCAAGCTTCCCCAAGCAGGTGCTTTAGACCACTGAGCCATCCCGCTGGACCAGGAAATAGTTTTAACAAAAAGATCTGGATGCTATGGTCGTTGCCACTGTGATATCTTGGTTTCTTAGATTCATGGGATAAAAGTCAGGAGAGAGAGGGAGAGAGACACAGGGAGGGAGAGAGAGAGTGTGTGTTTGCAATGCATATATATTTATATGTACATGAATACACAGCTATCCACATAACTTCACAGGTACATGAATAGGTGTTTAGTTTAATTCAAAATAGAAATAATGCAGTGAGATTGCTATCTCATTTTTTACCCATGAGATTGACAAAAACTCAAAACTTAACACCAGTCTTCTGGCACACTTTGTAGAACAAAGCATCCTCACATTGAAAATACAGAACAAGGCAGCCCCCAGGGAGGGGCATCAGATACTGTCAGCAGGCTGTGTGCTAACTCTTCCTCAGTGATCCATTCCTGGGAATTCTCCTTAGAGATAGCCAAGAGTGAAAACGCGCTAACAGTATGCTATCATTCGGGTAAGAAAGAACAGCAAATAAGTAAATGCGTATCTGCTTATCCTAAGAAACATGGTAAGGAAAGATTAAGCAGAGTCAGGAGGTTGGTGTTTCTTACATTGGGCGGCAGGTGGAGGGGATGTCACAGGACGCTCTGTGACACAGGCTCTGTGTTCCTTATTAGCTACGTTTGACAAAGTGGATGTCATCAGAATTAATTATTTTTCTCTGTTTACTTTTATTTTTCACAGCACATCAGCCCTTCAAACCAGACTTGATAGCCCATTTGGAGAGAGAGGAAAAGGTTTTAATGGTGGAGATGGAAACTCAAAGAGATGACTACCCAGGTGAGGCCATGCGGCAGAAGCAACTTGGCGAGAGCCCCTTAGAGGCCTAAGGCGGGACGTGTCCCTTTTGCCTAGCCCTCCAGTGGTTGCCACATCACAGAGTACAGAGCCTGCTGCGCCTGCCCTTTAGCCCTGCAGCCTCCCCTAGTTACCGGCTGCCGCTGTTTCTGCCTACTCCGTCTGCCCCAGCTGCACTGCGCTAGGCTGCCTGTCAGACCTGTGAGCTCCACTGTGCCAGGTTCATGACTTTCCTTTCTCTCTGCTTCTGCTGAATGAACCTGTAAATAGATGCCTGGTCTTTGTTATCTTCAGCCCACTTCAGACCACCAAGAGGCACAGAACAAGCAGTGCAGCCTATATCTTAAGTTAATGACAGATTATGACCACATGTATTTTTAGTTTTAGTACACTATTTTTTCTCCATCTTATACTTTGGAGGGAAATCCCTCCTAATCTACAGTTGTGATTTTTGTCTGAATGTGTTATGGCTGCATAATGTTACAATCTGTAGCTATAACATGTGTCCTTTAGCTATTTCCTACATGGTGACTATTGGTTTATTTCATTGCTTAAATAATACAGGCCATACAACAATGAAACCTCAATTCAAATGCCCTATCAGAGATTCAGAGAATAAACTCTAACCTTAAAAACTTGAGCTTTGGAGTTGTAACCAAAATAAATGTAAGTAGCCCATATTGGCTTTCCTGCAACGTACAGGAGCAGACTTGAGTGAAGAAATGTTAAAATATAGGTTCTTACAGGCACCCTCTTGGAGGGTCCCCTGTAATATTATACGAACCACTGGTTCAAGAAAAACTTTAATCTCTTTTATGTACTGGAGAGATTATTATATACTAATTTGTATTGAAACAATTGCTTTGTTTTTTTGTTTATTTGGACCAGGGAGATAGCTCAGTGGAATAAGTGCTTGCCTGGCAAGCACAGTGTCCTCAGTTCAATCCCTAGTACCGCAAAAAAACAAAAACAAAACAGGCCATTTTTTTCTGTTGTTTTGTAGTGCTGGAGATTGAACCCAGGCCTTTCAACTGAGCTACATTCCCAGCCCTGTTTTAATTATTTTATTTTAAGACATGGTCTTGCTAAGTCACTCAGCCTCCCAAGGTGGTAGGATCACAGGCCTGTACCAGCAAAGCTGGCTGAAACAATTGCTTTGTGAGAAACTTCTTTCATGCAGTCCTGAAAGATTTGACATATTAAATTGTGTGTTTGTGGATATTTATTGGGCATTTTTTTTAAACTTTTTTTTTTTAAGAATTTTTTTTTTATTCTTGTTTCAGAACCTTTATTGACTCATTTTTATGGCCAGCTCAGCCTGCCCCAAGGGCAGGGCTGGTGCAGCATGTGGTGCCGGGGATTGAACTGCGGTCCCTGAAGCCGCCCAAGCTTCCCCAAGCAGGTGCTTTAGACCACTGAGCTATCCCGCCGGGCCCTATTGGGCATTTTTGATGACACTGAAAACTGGAAGCCCAGAGTTCTTATTCTGGAAGGTGTTTATCTGACAAGTCTCCCTATAATGTATCCCTTTGTTTTGTTTTTGCGCAGGGTCTCACTTATATATCCTTTTAGTTTATTGTTAGGTGGTAAGATATTAATGCAATAACTAAAAGCTTTACTTGTGAGCAGGGAGAGGCATCAGTAAAGTTGTTTTAAAAATATGCAAATGAGTACTTTTGGGCCACTGTTTTCCGAGTTGGTGGCCTGTCCCAAAGCTTTCACTGACCTAAAGGCTGTCACTGGGGGACCTTTTTTCTCTGCTTTTTCTTAAGTTTGGGGATAGGATGGATCTTATAGATAAAACTGTGTTCAAGGAAAATACACAGTTTTCTTTAATTAAATCATTTATTTATTAATAGATTTGGTACAGGCTCTCACTGCGCAGTCTGGACTTGTAGTGGTCCTCGTGTTTTCATTCCCCCAAGCACTGGTGTTACAAGCATGTGCCATCTCGCTCACCCGGTCTCTATGGCCAGCTCAGTGTACCTGGGGTGGGGCCTGCAAGGCATATGATAGCCTCTAGGTATCTTTGTAATGATGTCTTTGAGTTGAATTGTGTAATAGTGGTTCACATTCTGATCTGCACCAGGCTTCTTGGTGATGGTAAAATATCTTCTCAAAGAAGTTAAAAGTGGTAGTGGTTTATAGTGATTTAGAAGAAATTATTGGCAAGATAAATAGTTCATTAGAGACAGGGTATAATGATGCCTCAAGTGTAGGTTAAAGGTCTGTGTTTACTTGCTTCAGCATGGCCTTTCTTTTTTTTTTTTTTTTTTTT
>PVJA010034560.1:0-22260 GCA_004027025.1 Myocastor coypus | reverse complement strand
CTTCTTCTTCTTCTTCTTCTTCTTCTTCTTCTTCTTCTTCTTCTTCTTCCTTCTTCTCCTCCTCCTCCTCCTTCTTCTCCTTCTTCCTCTTCCTCTTCCTCTTCCCGCTCCCCCTCCTCCTCCACATCCTCCTCCTCTTTCTCCTTCCATGTGTGGTGTAGAAGGTGGATGGGCAGCTCACCAAAGGCTTGGGGCGCCTTGTGAGCCAGCAGCAACATGTCCTGGCCAGGAAAGCATTAACGTCCCTGCTCACTGGCTGCTCTCTGGGCCTCTGAGCCCCCTTCTTAGATGGTTGGTTGAGGCCCTCTGCTTTGCTTCATATCCTTCCAGCTTCTTGTGAGGCAGAGCTGGCTGCCTGAGTGCGTTCCGCGATGCCATACTTTTCAGAGTGTCTAACTAAACCTCCACACATCACACGTACCCTAATCCCACTGCAGCTCAGTCTCGCTGCACTCTGTTCCCATGGCTTCTGTGGATCTGTGAGCACAGCCTATGTGGATGTAGCATGGCCACAGGGCTGCTGACTGCCCCAGTGGACATCTGTGCTCACAGAGTGAGCCACAACTGCAGAATCTGCCCCACCTCTGGAGGAAAGACCACTGACCTGTGCTAATGCTGTAGTGTAGGCATCAATTCGCATCCAGGAGCTTTTTAAAAAATGTATTTGTCTTTGTACAAATCTTATTTATTTATTTATTTATTTACGTGGTACAGGGTCTCCCTATGCATCTCAGACTCAGCAATTCTCCTATCTCTGCGTCCCTAGTGCTGAGACTGCAGGCATGTGCCGCCATGCCCAGTTTCAGTGGATAGCACAGTATGCCTGGAGTTCCAGGGGCTGGCACAGCATGCAATACACTGGGGATCGAACCTGGGTCCTTGTGCTTGCCAGGTAAGCACTTAGACCTCCGAGCTTTCTCCACAGCCCCTTCTATATCCAGTATCCACAGGCAATTAGTAGATGCTCAATTCTCTTCTGTAAAATGACATGGTACTTGCATATAACCAAGGCCTCTCTTCCTGTATACTTTAAATCATCTTTGGATTACATTTATTTACTCATCTAAAGCTCAGCCTGCCCCGATGTGGGGCTGGAGTAGTGTGTGGTGTCAGGGATCAAACCACAATCTCCTGTGCCTGCTCTATCTAGGTTGCCCTATACTACTCATATTTAGCAATGTCTTAGTTACTTTTTACTCGTTGCTGGGACAAATACCCAATGCCCAAAATGAAGGAAGGAAAGGTTTATTTAGCTCACAGTTACTGGAGGTTTCAGTCCAAACTCGGCTGGCTCCAAGGCAGAGAGGCACACGGCAGAGGGCAGCAGTTCATGGTAGCGGAACAGCAACAATGGCGACAGAGGCAACGGAACAACCAGGGGAGCGGAGAGCAACAGCGCGAGCCTGTTTCTCTCTATATTAACATTCAGGCTCTCCTCCTCAGCCTATTTGCCTTAGGCTACACCCACAATCCTAGAAGTACTCAGACCCATAGTCCCATCAGTATTAAAACACATAATCCCAGTGGATCATGAGGCAAGTCTCAAACTCTAGAAGTCCCCGCACCATGATTGCATGAGGCTTTGGGGGGACAACTAGATATAATCCATAACAAGCAAGATGTGAATATGGTATAAATAGTTGTTATATTATGCCTTTTTAGTGGATAATGACAAGTAATGAGTATCTGCACATATTCAGATCTGACCCAATATCTTTTCAAATATTTCAGATATTTTTCAATCCACAGCTGGATGTAGCAAGTAGATATAGAGGACTGACTGCAATAAACACATGCGATTAAACCTGTCGTGTCATCGTTGTCACTGACCCACTGCTGGCTTTTACCACAGGGCCTGGCACATAGCAGATATCCAATAAATATTTATTAAGTGAATAACTGTACCAATGAAGGAATGCTTTTTTGTGTGACAAATTTGTTTCGTAATCCCATCATTAGACAAGATATTAAAGAAATATCCAGAGCTTAGCATGTTTTCAGTATTACTTTGTCAGGCCACCAAATATGCATGCCTAGAACCCGCACTATTCAGTATGGAAGCCACTTGTAACACGTGGCTGGTTAAATTTAAATTAGCTTCCATTAAGTGAGGTTTCAAGTTCACTTCCTCAGTCACAACTAGCCACACTTCGAATGCTCAGCACCCACACGTGGCCAGTGGCTTCTGCACAACCTGGTGTAGATTTTAGAATAGCTTTTTCATTACAGAAATGTCCCCTGCACAGTACTGGGCTAGAAGATGAAAGTGAAGAGTTGAACTTCTTTCTGTCTAAAAAAGAAGAGATTTATGTAAACATATTTCTTCCTCAGTTCTGATTTTAGGGTAAGACTGATGCTGAAGATTATATCATATATCTATTAGTATTTTCTGGAATTCTAAACATGGTTCAGAAGCCTCCTGAACACTGTTAGACCCGAGAACTTTCTTTGTTCAAGCTTGGAAGGTGAACAGGGATAACAAGGTGGTCTTTCTGCTCCCATAATTCCCCAGGGGGTGGACTTGGGACAGTCCCTCCACTGACTTTGGCCATGATGAACAAGATGGATCTCAGTTGTGCAGAAAGCCAAGCAGAAGTGGAGAGGCAAGTGCTTGACAGTTTCTGACTATGGATCCTAAAGCAACTGGAACTGAGCAGGAAAACTAAGAGCTAAGAAGCATTTTGGTGAGGTTTGGGGCATCTCCTTGGGACATCTCTACCGGGTAGGCTAGTTTGTCGTTCCCCATAAATTTTGGGAACGTCAAGAGTTACTTTATTGCCACCATGATACATGTCCTTGAGACAGACAGGCACGGCTCCCACCAGGCAAGGCCAGTACCTCCAGGCTTTTCCACACACCATGTGTGCTTATGGAGCAGCTAAGCCTGCTCCGAGGGCCTCGGAGCTGTCAGTGGGCTTCAGCTGGGTTCTCTACTCATAGCCTTATTGAGACTGACAAAGAAAATATCTCCACGTAGTCCCACTGAGATGTTTTCATTGGAGAGCCGCAGTAGGACTTGTTCATAAAATATCAGCTTTTCCTATAGATGGATGCCTAGAGACAAGCAGCCCTGGTGCCAGGCTGCCTGGGTTTGGCACACAAGTGAAACAAGGATGAAGGCCAAACGCAGTGGGTGACAGCTTTGAGGGTGGCTGCCAGCTGAGAGACCAGCTGTTTACTGGAGATGGAGTCTGAGCTTCACATTGAGAAGCTGCTTGGCTTTTCATGGGTAGACTAGGCTGTCCTCAATTCCCCTC
The DNA here is from genome assembly GCA_004027025.1 of Myocastor coypus. Taxonomy (NCBI): domain Eukaryota; kingdom Metazoa; phylum Chordata; class Mammalia; order Rodentia; family Myocastoridae; genus Myocastor; species Myocastor coypus. The sequence continues at coordinate 19,003 of PVJA010034560.1, read as the reverse complement.
TCCTCCTCCCTGGAAAGGAGAGCAAAGATGGCGGCCTGGTAGTCCACAGAGCTAACAGACATGGAGGCACACAAGCTTGCCACGGAAACAGTGGCCATGGAATGTGTCATCTCAACTGAAATACATCTGAGTGTCAAAGGAGGGACTAATAAGTGTTTTCTGGAACAGGCATAAGTATAATCTTTCAGGCTGATGGGGTTATAGGGTTAGTTCACCAGCAAACTTTAGGGTTCATTCTGGAAGCTATCTTGCTGATTATTCGCTTTGGTCTCCTTATGTTAGAGGCTCAAAAAACAACCCCAGAGAGTGGGTGCATTCTCCTCCGCTAGAGCACGTTGTTTGTAATAACAGTATGTTTAGGAAGTGCTTACTATACAGCAGGCCTGAGCTAGAACACTATGATTATCACAGACTCCACAGACAATGTCTCTGATGAGAGTGGAGGGACTGTGTCCCTCAGGCAGGGACAGTGCAGGTTCCTTTACTGCCATCAACTCACTCTGCCCTCACTCAGCCTTTGAGGAGACCAAGGCACTCAGCTAATAAGGTGAACAAGGTGGCTTGGAGTCCCCTACAATCTAGTTAGAGAAACAGAACATTAATATATGCAAAACTAGAGGGACAACCAGGAGCTAAAAATGAAAGGAATGTGGCTCAGCGTCTAGGATAAAGGACAGAGTCAGTAGTGGAGGTGGAGTGCATAGTGGACTTCAGCGCACCAGCACTGTCATGGCCGGAAGTGGCCAGGGAGACTTCCTACAGGAAGTGGCACAACAGCAACAGCTGGGTGAATGAATGAATGAATGAATGAATGAATGAATTGCCTTGGTCAGAGAGGATGGGCAAGGCGATTCTGTGAGGGAGGAGCTGGATCCAGGAAAGAGCACAGCAAGCTGATTTTTACAGACACCCAGCCAGAAGCCCAGAAGTGTACATTAAGGAAGTGTCTAAAGGCTAGGAATTCTGGTGAGAAAGGGGTGAGGGGTGGGGGGGCAGACATAACAAGAAGAGATTCTGTTTAGCATAGGACATCACAATGGAGGAAAAGGAGCTCAAGAAAAAGAAGGAACGGGAATACGGGGTAGAAGTAAGTGAGGCAGACACGTGAGAAAGAGACAGGATGCTAAAGGAAGGAGGACCAGAATGAACAGAGAACAGGAGTTAGGCAGAGACAGGGCCCAGGGCCACCGAGCGAGCCCAGAACTCGGGCCTCCTTAGGCGCACCCTCCTTCCGCCCTTCCATTACTCCCACCTGAAAGGTTTTCACTACCTGCTGCAGCAGCAGTATGGTAACCATATGCCCTGGGGCCACAGGAGAAGCAAACACCTGGAAGGGAATGGCTCAGCCAGATGTGCTTGTGGGAAACACTACAGCCAGAGGCCTGCAGGAGGAGCTGCCTCCTGCCTCGATGGGCATGAGGTCATCAGGTGTGCCTCCTCACCATGAATCATGGAAAGGAAGCAGCCATGAAAAGCAGAGAAACAGATCCAGGAGCTCCTCCTTTTCCCACTCCCTGAACAGAAATGAAATAAATGCAGTCCCCAGGGCCAGGCCTGGTCTGCTAAGACAGAGTCACTTCTCCCTGGCCAGCCCCAGCCATCCAGCCACCAGAGCAGTCCACGTGCACCCCGCTCCCCACATAAGTGCCCAAGGCAGGACTCCAGCTTGGGAGGCTGGCTCTGCTTCCTCCTGCCAGGTTGCCCTTGGGTGTTGCTGGAAGGATAGGAACAGAGGGTTCTCTAGCCCCAGCTCTCCCTGTGTGTGGACTCTTGAGCTTCCTGTGATTCTGAGGGCCCACTTGACGCAGCAGTTGTCACGGGAGGAAACTGCCTAATCAGATCATAGCTTCCAGGGACGGGACTTCAGTGCCTGTTTAGAGGAAGCTGCTAGTGGCATCTTTGTGTTTAAGTTTAAATGAGAAAGTGGTCACTGGGTGGGACTAGTTGAAAGAAAAAAGGCAAGCCTGGGACAAGGGTGCCTGGGTCGGGACTTCATCGGAATTGATTGAAGAGAACTGGGAAGCCCACGTGGTGGCCATGGCGGTGGGGGAGCGTTCGCATTTCCCATCAGGCTCTGAGGTCTTTACCCATTGACGTCATCGATGACCCAGTTATCAAGTACCAGAAAGCGTGCAAACAAGCGTGGCAGTGACAATAATGAATAAGAAGATGCAGCTTCTCTCACCAGAGAGCCCAGGAAAGGACAGTCAAGTCCCCGCAACTCTGGGAGTCAGACACTCAGGGGCACAGGTTGTCTGCCCTTCCTCCTCTCTGCAGGGATTAGGATAACACTGCAGCCCTCACGCCTGGTCAACCAGGGTCTGTTTGTCCTGGGGGGGGGCAACCTCTCTGACCTAAACGGCCCCACTCCCACCCTTCCCTTGCCACACTTGGTCATCTCTTAGTCCTTCGGGCCTAGCAGCCAGGAGAAACTCGAAGCCTTGATCCTGGTGCAGGAACCTACGGCCACTCCCCAGACACTTCCCAAGCTCTGAGCACTCTGTGGGCAGTGACGTCTGGACGTTTGTTACCGTGAAGGAGCATGGAGCTTCCAGAGGAAGGCAGTTTGAAATGTTCAGGCATCAAGAGGTTGAGTAACATGCCCAAATTTGCACAGCTGATAAAGCTTTACATTGACTTCATTGAGAGCTGGTGGCTTTTGTTGGAATAGATTTTTTTTTTTTAAATCATGTATCTGGTACAGGGTCTCACTATGTAGCTTGGCCTCATAGTGATCCTGCTGTTTTCAGCCTCCTGAGCACTGGGATTATGGACATGTGCCACCAGGCCTGGACCTGTGGCTGGCTCAGTGCACCTGGGGGCAGGGTTCCTGAGGTACCAGGGATTGAACCCCGTTCCCTATGCTTGCTTAGGCAGGCACTTAGTCTGCTGAGCTATCTCACTAGCCCTTGGGATAGATGGTAGGAGCAGCACCTTCTGGAGTACAGAAAGCAGTGGGATGGCTTGCTTCCTTTATCCTTTGCCTTTGAATTGCGAGTAACAAGCATTCCCAGGAACATCTGCAGGGAATAGGCTGCTCTCAGCCCATCTTTCCTCAAACTTGGCATGCTTGCTGCTGTGAGAAGATCCTTCTCCAGATCAGGTACACGTTCAAATCTGTAACAACCCAGATGGTACCTACGCCACAGCACCTCTCCTGCTTTACCTTAGAGCAGGATCCTCGAGACCCACTATGCCAATCATCGACCTCCAGTTGGACCAGGATAGAGGCTCAGAATAGCAGCAGTTCAGCTTCCTGTCTGAGTGCCATGATTCATTTCCTGATACTACGTCTGAATACCGCAGCATGGGCAATCTATGAAGGGTAAAGGTTTCATTAGCTCACCCTTCTGGAGGCTAGAAGGTCCGAAGCAAGGTGTCAGTCTCTGCTGCTATCTGTGTGGACTTTCTCACTGTAGATTCTGAGGCCGTGTGAGGCGTCATGTGGTGAGACAGACGAACTGTGCAGATTTGCCGGGCCTTGCCTTTATTTATTATTCTGACAAGGAATGCAGTTTATTAAGAACTTAATGGACAGAAGGGACCGAAGCCCGTTTCTAGCAGCAGCAACCCAGGATTCCTAGCTTAGAGACAAGAGGAAGGGGTCTGTGTGCCACGCTGGACAAAGGTTTGCATGTGGGCTTTGTCAAGAACTGCGAACACGTCAGAGGTCAGACAGAAGCAGTCCAGGTGCAAGACCAGTGTCCTTCCTTTCTTTATTTTTATTATTATTATTTATTTATTTATTTTCTTGTTTCAGAACTTTTGTCTGTTTATTTATTTATTTCTATGGCTGGCTCAGTCTGCCCTGAGGGTAGGGCTGGCGCAGCATGTGGTGCTGGGGATTGAACTAGGGTTCCTGCAGCCACCTAGGCTTTCCTAAGCAGGTGCTTTAGACCACTGAGCCATCCTGCCAGGCCCAGTGTCCTTCCTTTCTTATGGAGCTGCTAATGTCACCGGGAAGTCCTCCCCTCCTGCTCCCTCCACATCCTGACTGTCTCCCAAGGGCCACACCTCCAGGGCCATTCCTACGTCATGCTGAGGAGAGAGTTAACAACATGGGCTCCGGAGGAGAGCCAGGCCACAGCACACAGCCTTCAGAATTTTGAATCAGTGGCTCGGCAACCACCACGGTCACATCAGGCAGAGCCGTGTCAGAGCAAAAGCATGGGGGATACCTGGTAGCCTCTTCAGACTGCAGCCCTGCCTGGCTGGCCTATTTTCAGTATCTGGTTTTTGGCATGACAATTGGAAGTTCCCCTTTCTTTTAAGTGGGGTGTGCCAGGGAAGCCTCTGCTCCCCCTTTCATGCTTATCAGGGCAGGCAAGACAACGCAGAAGAGAACATGGAAGTTTCTTCACCTCAGTAAGCTCCATGACCCTCTCACGCCTGGCCCTGTGCTTTCGGCACTCTAGGGTTCCCTGCAGGTCACTTGCCTACCTTATTACCTAAGACAGTTTGCCTTCAGGTGGTCAAGCAGAGCGAGGCCGGCCCTTCCACAGTGTCTCTTGTCATGGAGAAAAAGTAGGTTGCTGAGTGTCAGACCCATTGTAAAGAAACAGAAAGTAAAACATACCATAGAGTTTCCCTCTTGGGACTCAGATAAAGCTTCTATCCCCCTTCCTGTGAGTTTCCACATTCAGCACTTTTTTCTTTTCAGCAGTAAAATCATTCTCCGTAGGAGGAGAATTTAACTTTGATCTTTAGAGGTGCCCTTTAAATGTGGTTACAGTCAAAAATGACTGTGAAAACTCAAAGTCAACAGGCAAAGGTACACACCCACCCACGGAGACTCGGGGAAGCGTTGACTGGGAGCCTGAGTCGAGCAGAGGGCCACAGCTCTGGATCCTGTCACGGGCCGGCCCCTGCGAGCTCAGAGACCCTGGGCTCTGAACTCTCCTGGGCTCATTCCCTTAATTTATTAGAGCCCATTAAATAAAGTACTTTCATCTGTAAATGATTCTGATTTCATCATCTGGGAACTGGGCTGGCTGCCTTTTTCTGAGTCAGCCTCTACAGAAGCCCCTCCCCAGAATGTGGCAATGACAGGGACAGTGAGGGTGTCTTAGTCTGTTTCATGCAAGACCAAATCTGCCCCCTGCATCTTCGAACAGAGTGCCACTAACTGGGCTAGTACAACGAACTGGCATTTCTTCGGCTTAGGGTTCTGAAGATTGGGAAGGCCCAAATCAAGAAGCCACATCTGGTGAGGGTTCCGTGCTGCGCTCTGGACAGAGAGGGTGCAAAGGGGAAGAGCGTGCATGGGGCGGGAGGGACGGAAGGCCAGAGGACATATACTTCGCGTGTGTCCCATGCTCACCCAGCAGTTAAGACGTCCACCCATTCCTCTCAAGTAGCCTCTTACAAATCCTACCTCTCAGCACAGTCACAGTGGAAATTAAATCTCCAGAACATGAGCTTCGGGGGCCGCATTCAAGCCCCAGTGCAGGAGGGGAGGACACTTGCAAGGGGGGGGGACTGGTGTTCTGTGAGGTGAATTTGCAAATCCTCAAGGAGCTCTGGGACTGGGAGACAAATTTAGCCGTGCTGCCTGTTGCTGCATGCAGCGTAGGGCTAGAAAGGGCAGACTGGAAGTGGCTCGGAGGCAGCGTAAGCTCGGCGTGGGGACTCACTCCCTGGCAGCCCGACCGAGGGCTGCAGAGGTCAGCTGCCTGGGCCCGTTTGGGCATCCTCCCACTGCAGTGGCTCCTGCCCAAGGCTAGAGCTCAGGAGGCAATGAGAAGCAGGTGGCAATAGCACTGCCTACTCTCATCCAGCCTTGGATGACAGGCAAGGCCACTTCTGCAGCATTCCATTTGTTGGGGGGATCACAAAGTCCCACCTAGGTCAAGAGGAAGGAAAACAGCTCTTCCCCTTGATGGAGAAAGGGCACACTCTGGTAATACTGGCCTTGAGGAAAATACAACTCTCCCCTGTCAAAAGAATTCTCACTTAGGCTTGGGGACTGACTAATGTTTCCTATTTCTTATCCAGCTGTCCATAAAATCTGCCTCCTTTTCCCTTTATCCTTGTACCCTTTAGAGGATGGAAATACCGTGTAAGAAATGGGTACACAGCTGGTAATGAGGAAGGCAGCCGAAGCCAGGGCTCGATCTAGCCAGCAGCAGCTCTCTGTCCTGGAAGTGCAGACGCGCTCGAGCGGTGACCCTGCTGCAGGCAGAGGCTGCCGGGTTCCCAGAGCAGACGAGGCAGAAGGCTGTGCCTCAAAAGGTCCCGTCTCCAAATTCTATGCTCTGAGTTAGCAAGAGAAGGGACTTTATGCCATTATGCAAGAAGTGTAATAAAAAGCCAAGGCTTGCGTGCTGCTCGTGGTGGCCTTGGGCTGCAGATACACAGAGATCAGCTTTCCAGAACCTGGTCCAGGAGCAGTGACATGGACCCGCGGAGCAGGGCCGCAGCAGGGAACTTGGTCTGGGTGCTTTTGACATTCCTTTCACCCACCACCCCCAGCAGAGCTAATCTGCCACAGGAAACCTTCCTGGGGAAATTCAAGGCAGGACATTGAGGCTAAAAAGGGAAAACACTATGCAAAACTAGTGCTTCTTGGGGTCCATGTCTTGATTTATTCACTGTGCTGGAAATAGAAACTTAGCCTGAGTATAAGGATTAACAGAGGGTGAGGACCTCCCTTCTGGAGAGCCTCCTGAAATGTTTCCTCCTGCAGACATGCGACTCAGAACTGAGTCCTGTTTATGTCTGTACACAGGACAATGGTAGAAATCTCTGTACTCCTGAGTAGAACAAGGAGATCCTTAGCCCACCTTCTGGACCTTTCTGTGATGTTCTAAAGGCTTCTCTAGCTCTGCTTTAGCTAAGCTATTTGGAGATGTACCTGTGGGTCACTATGAACACTGGCCAGGCTCGCTCAACTGGCAGGCACAAGGAGATTAGAAGTTGGCTTGAACTAGGGAAAACAAGAGGTAGAAGATTCATCTGAGCATAATAAAAATAAAGAAAAAATTATGCAACATGCACACATATGTGTAACAAATTCCACAACAAGCAGAGTTTATAGTTAGTGGATCCACAGACTTACACAGGACGTTCTGACAGTCAAGAAACACAGCGTGCACCTGGGCTAGGCAGCTACTCTCCTCTCTGTCTTGGCAGTGGATGCTTTTCACTCCTCTGCATGCCCAGAACCCCGTCTGTGGCACCTAGAGACCCAACCTCAGAAGCTGGCGAGGGGGAGGGGCTGAAGAGCCTGCCAAGAGAACAACGTTTCTGGTTTAAGGTGGAGAAGGAAAATGCAGAAAAGCAAAACAGGCTTTATTCAGAAGGTGAGCAGATTCACAACCCAGCTATCACCACAAAACCTCCTAATACTGAACCATTGACAAGAGATCTTTGTTTGATATGGAATCCAAGTCTATTTCTAACAATGCCCAGACAGGCAGGACATAGCGAGTACTCAGTCAACATCTGGGACAGGAATTAGAGGAATCGGTCTTGCTTCTGCCTTCTGCATTAGCCAGCGCCAAGGCAAAGAATTTTCCAGCTGCTCCTGGTCAGAAGGGGTGCAGCATGGGAAAGCCAGGGCACAGAGGCGAGAGCGAGTGCAGGGGGAGAGAGGGAGAGCTCTTCCTCAGTAAGAGGCAGGTGCTGTCAGAGAAGTCAGATGCTTCCAGGGTGACGAAAGAAAACCAAACAGAAGAACCTCAACGCACCATCTGCTCTGCTGAGGACAGGGTGGGTTCCCACTGGCTGCCACTCTTTCCAAATGACCACTTGGTCATCTTCCATAGGTTTTCTTATAAAGGGGATGCAAATAAGAATTACAGTTAATATTCAGACAAGCCCCTTCCATGGGCATACAGTTACAGAAAGTTACATTTACCTTTCTACAACCCAGACACCTTCAGGCCCTTAAAAGGTGTCTGACATGCAGGGCAGAGGGGCTCCTGTACCCCGGTGGCAAGGAGCACCCCAGTTGTGGTGGACCCACCTTCATTCTTACATGCAGTTGGAAGCAGTTTTGAGCCTGCACAGCTGAATGAGAATAGACAGATAGCAGCAGAGCCATCCTGTTCACTAACTCGCTCTCTCGCAGAGGTGTTCATCCAGAGGTCCTCGCTGGGCCTCTCATGGGGCTGCAGTACTAAGCGTTTGGAGAGGAGATCTGAACAGAACATTGGCCTATAGCCCAAGCACTCCATTGTAAGGATCGTGTCACTGAGGCCTCCGAGCTGGAGGACAAGGACAGCCGTGGTCTGTGGCGGTGGTTGGGTGGTGTGAATTGACTGTGGTAGTGCATCTTGAGTAGCCCGGTGCAGGACTCTCAGGAAGGAAGTCATCTACACCTGCCTGTGTTAAAGAGGACTTCGTGCGGGGACATTTGTGCAGTCCTGAAAGACGCACCTGATGTTTATGAAGGCGATATGGAGATTAGTCAAGCTGAAGCTAAAAGGAGGGCAGACCAGGGAGCTGGCTCGGCAGTCTAAGTGCCTGCTGCCTGGCAGTTGCAAGGGCCAGGTTTGATCCCTGGTACTGAGTTCTGTGCTATTCCTGGAACCCTGGGCATGCTGTGCCAGCCACTGAAACCAGGAATGGTGGCATACATCTGTAATACCAGCACTGAGAAGGCTGAGGCAGGAGGATCACTACCAGTCTGAGCTGTGTAGTGAGACCTTACACCAAATAAATAGAAAGATGCTTAAAAATAAAAAGGAAAAAGGAGTTTTCAAGAGTACACAGGAGCTCGTTTGGAGCCTTTCGGGGGTCCAAAAGGACTGGGGCAGGAGCCCAGTGACTCTGAGAAGGAGAGCGGAGAGCACACTATGAGCCTCTTCACCTCTGTCGTGTTTCTCTCATTGCTGCATGACAGCCCTGCCCTCCGCCCTGTGGCGTGCCAGCCTTCCAGACTTCACGGAGCTCACCGAGGAGCAAGTCCTGTCACATCCTCTGACGTGGGTCACATATGTGCCAGGCAGAGAGTGGAAACTGGTGTGTGTGTGTGTGTGTGTGTGTGTGTGTGTGTGTGTGCCTGTGTCTGTGTCTGTGTGTATGAGCCAAGCCCATAATGGTGGTAGAAAAAGGTCTGACTGGTCCTCTTGAACCAGGCATCCACTTGAATGAGGGCCCTCCAGAGACGTGAAACCAACACCAAATAGAGACCGGTGTACGGTGGATGATAGCACGGAGCCTATCATCCAGGGCAGGAGGAGAACTGCCTCACAGAGCTGACGAGGCTGAGCAGAGTGTGGAGTCCAAAGCCCAGAAAATGCAAGCCGGTGATGTCCAAGGGGCGGCAGGGGAGGGCAGTATGCAGCTCCCCAAGACAGAGGGCCGATTGCCTGTTCTTCTGCAAATGATCTTTGCAAGAGAAGGTAGGGTTGGGGCTCTGACTGAGCTCCTGGGCAGCCATGTCTCACTCAGTGGCCCTCAGGTCACTTTCTGGCATTGACCATTTTTGGTTTTGTTTTTCTTTTACTTTTAAGTAGTTACTCTGTTCCAAGAAACTTAAGTGATTGGTTTGGGCACTTTCCTTAGAATATCTAATTTTGTATCCTTATTCAAAATTTATGAGGGTAAGGTTGTCACCCCCATTTGTTATGGTTTACTTCTAGTTGTTCCCCCAAAGCCTCATGCAGTCATGGGTCGGGGACTTCTACAGATTGAGACTTGACTCATGAGTCACCGGGATAATGTGATTTAGTACTGACCTAGAGTTTGACACTTGATCCATGATCCCTGGGATTATGTCTTTTAAGTACTTCTGGGATTGTAGGTGTGGCCTAAGGTGGATAAACTGAGACAGAGAGCCTGAATATAATATAATATAAAGAGAGATAGAGAGACAGACTAGTGCTGATGTTCTGCTGCCCTGTTTGGTTGGCTGCCTCTGTCATGATTGTTGCTGTTTTGCGGCCATGAACTGGATGCTCTCTGCCCTGTTCTGCTCAGCCTTGGGCAAACCAAATATGGACTGAAACCTCCAGCAACTGTAAGCTAATAAGCCTTTCCTTCCTTCATTTTGAGTGTTGGGTATTTGTCCCAGCAACGAGTAAAAAGTGCCTAAGACACCATCCTTAACAAGGAGAGAAAGTTCCTGGCATGGAAATAAACTGTACTGAGTACCTGCAGAGCCGTCGGTGGAGTTCGCTCGGGTCAGCAGCCCAGTCTTTCTCGCTTCAAAGGTTGCTTTAGGCTACGACAGACGCAAGAGTTACCCACACAAAGCATCTTGTTTTTGTGGAGGGCAGGGTCAGGGAGTGGTGGTGGCCACTGGCCCCGGCAGCAGACCTGGACTCGAACTCTAGTCCATGGTCATTTTCTGTCAAATGAGTAAATTATTTCACTTCTCTGAATATCTGTTTTCTCATCTTAAACAAATAGAGTTTCTAAAAGTGTATCTGGCATAAAATTGCTAGGAGGATTAAATTAGGTTGTTCACGTAGACACTGTTGTTCATTCAATAAGCGCTTTGCTAATCGCTGCTTGCATTTGCTTCCTGCAGTGGTGGCCAGGGTGCCTTATAAGTGACAAGAGATGGGGCTCCAAGCCCCTGACCCACACAGGTAAGGGGCAGAGCACTCCCCAGAACAACACAGCATCAGTCTCCTGGCCCAATAGGGCACTGTGGGAAGAAATCATTTCTGTGAGCAAAGGCGAACCACACCTGCTTTACCTCAGCACACAGACTGCCACCCCAAGCAGCTCTCCTGCTGGGGTTCTCTGGGAAAGGGGCGCCATTGGGTGATAATGTGGTAAGGTGCTTCTTTCCTGCTGGAAGCAGGGGGTCTATGCCAGCCTCTGCATATACAGCTCACTGCCAGAGGCCCCAGAGACTCCAGACCTACAGACCAGGCCTTGCCAGCAATGGAAAGGTGTCTGTAGGGATCTAATTATGGAGCTGCTACAGGGAGTCCTTTCAGGGTGGCCACGACTGGGGCAGAAGAAACCCCGGAGCTCAGCACCCCCAGCACTGGGAAGCCCGCGCCTCCCATCTGGCTGGTTTTGAGTCTGTTTTTATGCTGCACTGTTGAAAGCAACATGGAAAGAATAGGCCTTCCAAGAAAAACTTGTGTTCTCAGAATGGCCATCAGTGTCTCCATCCATACAAGAAGCAAAGTGTTGTAAGCACAGGGAATGCACTTTGCTGCGAGTGAGCGGTGCGTGAGGTGGGACACTGGCACTCTTGCATGCCAGGTCTGCCGTGCCAGAACGGAAGCGAACTGTTTATCAGCAACGTTGGAATGTCCTTGCACCCCAGGAGTGCGTTCATTCCTATAAGGAGATTTCAACACAAGTATGAGTTTTAACTTCAAACTGTTAAAAGTTTTAAGAGTCTAAGTAAAGAGCTTTGTAAGATACATATAACGCGGCAGACCCCACACATGGTGGCAAGCTGTAGGTGTGCAGTGAAAATGTCTGCAGGCCCAGCAGCCCCCCGCCTGGTGCCAAGTGCCAGAGGCAGCCTGGTGCCGACGGCCGCGTCGGATTTGGTGGTGGTGCATCTGCTGAGGGCTTCTTCTCACGCTTGAAGGCACAAGGTCCACTCTTTCCTTACAGCAGTAAGGGAGTTCTCCCAAGTTACAGTCTCTCCCTTAGGCTCTAAGTCATCTTACTTGGGGCCTCCTGGCCCCAGTCTTGCATTTCAACTATAACACCCTCAGCAATTTCCCCTGTCTAGGTTAAAAGTTCTGATTGTGTCCAGGGAACCAACCAGGGAAGGATGTTGTTCATCTTCTTTCTTTTTCCAGCCTCTGTCATCTACCAGTTCTTTTCTGTCCATTGTTATAGGGGAAAAAGCCCTCTATTTATGATTGTAAACTCTGTGTGTGTGTGTGTGTGTGTGTGCGTGCGCACACACATGAGCAAGTGTGTACACAAGCAATGTTCTCAATCAGAATTTTATGTATATGATCCAGGGTCCCACTATGCAGTTCAGATTCAGTAATGATCCTCCTGTCTCAGCCTCCCCAGTGCCAGGACCACAGACTTGCACTATCATGCCCAGTTTGGGGCTGGCACGATGCCCCTGGGGTTCTGAGATTGACATGGCATGTGGTGCCAGCCAGAGAGCTCAGGGCCTTGCAATTACCAGGCAGGTGCTTATGCCACTGAGGCATCTCCCCAGCCTCAGACTTTTAAAAGCTCAAAGGAATCAAAATGTATTTTCATTTTATGTGTTTGGTTCAGGGTCTCGTTGTGCAGCTCGGATACATAGCAATCCTCCTGTTTTCAGCCTCCCCAGCTCTGGGATTCCAGGTGTGTGCCACCATGCCAGCTCGGTCGAGGGCTCAGCAAGCCTGGGGGTGAGGCGATTAGGGCATGCTGGACCGGGGATCAGACTGTCTTCTCTGTGCTTGGCAAAGCAGGTGCTGAGTCCGCTGAGCTATCTTGTGGGCTCTCAAAGGGTATTTAAAGGACAATTTAACGGAGTTAGGAAGACTTCATGTTCTTTAAACAATGGTAGGGATTGACTGTGCAAGAGGGTGAAAAGAAAAAGACAGGACACACTGGTCAATGTAGCAACAAAATCCAAGAACCAGGGGTTAAGCTAAGTAGAGCTTGTTGAGTACAGCAGTGAGAATACTGTGCCGGTTAATCTAGACTGTCAGCCAGGCTGGATAAGAGGAGATGGGATTGGGAGGCCACACGTGAGCTGGTAGCTCGGTGGGCCATGAGGAGATGGGGTTATTTGGGGGAAGTGGGTCACAGGGGGGCGACCTCGTGGGCTGCGCCCTGCTTCTTGCCCTGTACCCTGCTTCTCAGCCACCATGAAGCAGGTAGCTATGCTCTACCACACCCTTCCACTTTGGAGCCAGTCAGCCATTGACTGCACCCATGCACCTGAATAAACTATGCTTTTTCTTTAAGTTGTGTGTGTCAGGTATTTTGGAATGCTTAGAAGAGGACAGAAATTGTAGCTAGGGGGAGCCATGAAGTGTTGGGACGGGCAGGTATAAGAGGCTGTGTTCTTAGAGATCTAGTCGGGGAGGACACATTGCTATGGTAGACAGTAAGCCCTCCGAGCAAGGACTGTGCCACAGGACAGCAGCACTCAAAACGTTCAAGAGTGCTGGCACTGAGCAGGGGTGGGCAGCCAAGGAAGAGATGGTCTGCAAGAGAAGAGCAGCGGGGGCACCGGGGCCTGGTGGGGCACGCGAGTGGGAGTATGGAGCGTTGCGAGGGGAACAGGGGCATGCTCTCCCTGTGATTAATTGATTAAAGGTTCCTTGGGCTGCAGACTGAATGTGAAGGAAATTTCCATCCCAAGTTGACTGGTCCTACACCTTTCCAGGCCTTGTCTGTGTTCTGTCATATATTTTGTCTTTGCTCGCTACTCAGTTCCCTGACAGGTCTCTCCCAGGCCTGCCCCAGAACCCCAGAGTGCTCTTGTCTTTGTTCTATTGTGGTCTTGTTTGCCATGAGCCTCTGATATGTCCTTTCAGACCTGCCCTGCCTTCTGTCGCTTGGTGGCTCTTCCTCTGGTGATAGTGATGGTAGCACGGTCCTCTCACCTTCTCCCAGGCACTGCGTGTCCAATTCTGCCTCTAGCTCTCTTTCCCTCTGCTTTTCTCTCATATTCTCCCATGGCCTAGAGGAGTGAGAAAAAGAAATTATTTTACTGGACACTCCAAGATTCTTATGTGATAAGCCAAGACCGTAGACTCCCTGAATCAAAAGACAACGCCTGGTTCTCTCAGTGTTCTCCTGTGCGCAGCAGAACTGTGTAGATTGTTCTGCACCTTCATTCGCAAAAGGGCACTTATAGTCTCTAGGTAGCCAATGGCGTGGAAGCCAAGGAATTTCAAGGATTCAAGGTTAGCCCTACTTTTTAACTTGGAACCACAACAATTTGTGCCTATGTAACAGATCAAAGTAGCTTTGGAAAATAGAGACAGGGTGGTTCCCTAGCTGAAATAGAGTGAATGTAACAAGCAAAAGCCAAATGATCCTGAGAATGCCAGCCTTCTTCTGAGCATCACTTGAAGGACTCGGGTAGAACACGAGGGATCCTGGCTGGGCATAGGTCTGAATGAAGGGGTGCAGCTATGCCTATGCAGCATATTCACTTTGCAGGAGGTAGGAATGTGAGCTGCACCAGGAATGTGGACAAATCGCACATTGAGGAGGTACTCCTCATTTATTATTATATTTTTAAGTGAAGATGGTGCATGCATTTTTCTAGGATGGCTGTAGCAGGCATTTCTTTTTTTTTTTTTTAATTTATTTTTTGGTACTAGGACTCAAACTCAGGACCTTGTGCATGCCAGACAGGTGCTTATGCTGCTGAGCTATCTCCCTCGTCCCTAAACAACAGAAATGTGTTTGCTCCTGGTTCTGGTGACTGAAGACTCAGATCAAGGCGCCAGCAGGATTGGTTTGCTCTAGGGCTTCTCACCCTGTCTTGCCAACAGTGGTTTCCCCATCTCCCATGGGTGCTTGGTATCTCCCTCTGCGTCTAGATCTCTTCTTCTCATAATGATTACATTTGGACCACCTTAGGGCTCACCTTCATGGTCCTATTTCAATGTAGCCACCCTTTTCAAAACTTTAGCCCCCAAGTACAAACAGAGCCTGAGGTACTGGGGATTAGGATTTCAATCACTGATTTTGGGACTGACGGGTAACCTAAGGTAATTGCTGTCTGAACACTGGCCGTCATCCTTGCTAACATTTATTATCACTTGCTATGAGCCAGTGCTTTTGGAAGCATTTTTTCAGAGATTGTGTAAAGATTATGTACATTCCAAATACCATAGGCTTGACAGGCTACAATTTTATATTTCCTTGAATTTCCAAATATCTGTGTAAAAATTGTGTAACTGCTTATATCACATTCTATGGAGAGTGATTAGAAGATCAATGATTGTCAGAAAATATCAGTTCCAAGCTAAATCAAAGATGTTTGATATTCAGAAAGCCAGTGATGATAAGCTCAAGTACCTATGTTATAGAGTAATAGTATCACGAAGCTTCTCTGCTGGAGGGTTGAGAATGTAAGTTGACAGACCAAAAATTGGAGAAAAAGAAGGGCTATGAGGATAGCCAATATTTGGGCCCTAGCCCTTCAAGATCAGTAAGGACTCAGGACATAAGAGAACCTGTGCTGTAATATCCTGTAACTCAGGGAAGTCTCAAATTTTCTGGTCAAGGAGATTATGGGACCTCAGAGAAAAGGGATAAATGAGCTATAGTGTGTCTAAGGAGAGTCACCCTGAGAAAAACATTCTCTCAGGCTTTCACAGAAAGCAAACTGGCCAAGCAATGGCCGTGACTCAACCCGAAGGTTGACACTGACAACAGTTCTACAAAGCACATTATATGGTTCCAAAGATAATCCTTGGAAGATACAAAAGTTGAATGTTTTATTATATAGGTCTTGCTTTGACTTGTCCTTGATCACTCAGCAAAAAAGCTTAATTACAAGGCATGAAATGCAGAGCTAGATTGGTGAGATGAGCTGTAGGAAGCTTGGATCAGTAGCCTCCAACGTTGCAAGTTTCACTGGTGGCCCACTGCAATTGTGGAACATTGGACTATATATGCATCTGTTTCCTCTTAATTCAAGAGAAGAATTCTTTTTTATTTTTTTTTCCTTAGCAACATCAAGAGGAAGGTGGGTCATGGCCACACACTGTGCTCTGCATAACTATTGTGAGGACAGTGTGCAGTATGTCAACTGCTAAAAAAAATAAAAAATAATAATAATAATAAAAGAGACCGGGGCCTGGCAGGATGGCTCAATGGTCTAAAGTACCTGCTTAGGAAAGCCTAGGCAGTTGCAGGGACCACAGTTCGATCCCCGGCACCACATGCTCCGCCAGCCCTGCCCTCAGGGCAGGCTGAGCCGGCCATGGAAGTGAATGAAAAAACAAATGAAAGTTCTGAAACAAGAAAAAAAAAAAATAATAATAAATGAAACCAAAAGATAAAAGAAGAGAAAAAAAAGGGTTAAGTTAGATATACAGTTACTTTGTCTTAGTTCTTTGAGAATAAAAGCTTGTACTAATATATTTAGAAAAGAAAGATTATGTACATTATAAATCAACTCCTGAAAAGTAGTAAACTTAATTTGGTGTAATTATATGAGTATAGGAGATGCTATACCTCAGTCTGTGACTTTGGATCCTAATGAAATAATACAACTTGGACTAGATCCCAGCCTGTGTGCCAGCCCTACCCCTGGGGCCCACAGAGTTGGCAGTTGAGACTAGGGATGGTTGCACACACCTGTAATCCCAGTGCTTGGGACACTGAAAGCAGGAGAATCACTACAAGTCTGATTACATAGTGAGATTCCGTAGACCCTGTAGACCTTCTACTAAATAAATACATTTAAAAAAATACAACTTGGACTAATAGGAGAATCAAGTCCTTGAGCTCTGGTTGTCAGAAGATCTCTGGCAAACACAAGACTTCCATTGTCAATCCAGGTCCTCCCCGAGTCAGATGATGGGTTCGTATGAGGGATAGACTTCAGCCTGGCGTAGGAGTCTTACGGTGACTACAGCTTGGGGCCTCAGCATGTGCTGTATCTCCTCAGACCCTCTTCAGCTGAATCATCAAAATTGCTATACTAGCCGGGCGTGGTGGCTCATGCCTGTAATCCCAGCACTCAGGAGGCTGAGGCAGGAGGATTGGTGCAAGTTCGAGACCAGCCTGGGCTACAAAAGTGAGCTCAAGACCAGCCTCAACTGCATATCAGACCCTGTCTCAAAAAGACACACACACAAAAAAATTGCTATCCTAGCACACACGGATCTGTGGTGCCTGCTGAGGAGTCCCCCTGGCTCACTGGCACCAGGTCTTCTCACTCAATCCAGCTAGCAACTGTGAAAAGGCTATTCTTGTCCCTGTTTACCGACGAGGAAACCGAAACTGACCTAGCTACGTCCCTGGGCACCACCCTTCCCTCATGTGACCTTGTGGTTGTTGTCCTCTCGTGGGTGGGTCTCACTGGCCTTAACTCAGAGTTTGGCTATTCCTTGTAACCAGGGACAGATAGCAGCACTTATGCCTGGAAGAGCCTGGCACTCACGCCCGACTCCAGCACCACGTTCCATACTGTGTGAGCTCCTCCTGGGGCTCTCAGCCTACAGGCTCCACAAGTGACTCACTTCTGTGGAGCTTCCATTCCTGCTCACTACCCCGCTGCACCCTCCTTTTCCAGGGTCACCCATGAAGAGCTCACCAAGTTTGCACACAGGTAGAGCTGCCCCTGGCGTGTGAATCAGTCAGCCGTAGTGTGGCTGCAACTCCTACACAAGCCGTCCTCAGCAGCCCCAGGCCACCCTGCCAGCTCAAACTGAGAGTGCCATGTACTTGGTCAGAGAGTGACGCTGAACTTTCTGCCTCTTCTCTGGCCTTACAGGAGGCTCTGTCGGTGGTGAGCGACGACCAGTCCCTCTTTGACTCAGCCTACGGGGCGGCGGCCCATCTCCCCAAGGCCGACATGACAGCTTCGGGGAGTCCTGACTACGGGCAGCCTCACAAGATCAATCCCCTCCCGCCACAGCAAGAATGGATCAACCAGCCAGTGAGGGTGAATGTCAAGAGGGAGTACGACCACATGAATGGATCCAGGTAGGCTTGCCAGGCCGTGTGGGGCTGGGTGACACTCGAAGCACAGTTCCAACTCGAGTTACCAACTCACACAGACCTCTACTGAGTAGTTGCTGACAAAAAAAGAGCTACGGTGCTAGGCCAGGGCATTTGTGCTGGTCCCTAGAGAGGTGGGGTAGGCAGAACCAGGAAGTCTACCTCAACTCTAAACACCCAAGGGTCAGGTTCAGTTTAGAGCTAAGACCTCATACACGTAACAAGCACCTGTTTGGAGACTGGCCAAGCCCAGGCCCAGCCCCTCCTAGGGAACATCCACTATTAGGATCTTCTTCCCGTTGGAGTACTTAGCTTGCATGAGTGAGTCTTCTTAGAGCAAAGATGAGCAAACTATGCGTCTAGCAATGACAGAAAGGCAGGTGTGTGAGGGAACTAAGGGTCCAGAGACTGTGAATGGAAACCTTAGGAAAGAGATCCAGAGCGAGCAAGATTTTGCTTAAGGAATGGTGAGAGGAGAGAGAGGGCGAGAAAAGTCACAGAACCTGTCCTCAGGGACAGGTAGCCTGGACCTCGGGTCCCGCCTCTGCGTTTCACACAAATTATCCAATCTGAGTGCCAGCTTCCTCCTGCCAAAGCCAGGGCTCGACGAGTCACTTCTTCCCTGGTTTGTTCATTCCTGTACCGCAGGGAAAGGACCCAGAGTAGTGTCTAGAACTCAAGAAGTACCCTAGAGTACTTACTAGTGGTCACGGTAGACAAAACCTTGTGAGAGAGAAAACATTAGTTCACTGATTATACCCAGTGGGTTTTCAGGTGATCCCGTAGGCCTGAAGTACAAGAAGATAACAATAAGAAGCAAGATAGGCCCTGATTAGGAGGCTAAGAAAAGAGAGCATTTGTTCCACAGACAGAGAAACTGACTCTAAGGACAGCGTCACAGTTGCGGTTCAAGACCAGCGATCTGACAGTTGTTGTCCACCGAGGGTAGGGACGGAAAATTCAGAAAGATGAGAAATACCTGACTCATGAGCTAGGTAGGGTAATGATACTGATTAGGGAAGGGATGAAAGAATAGCTATATAAGGAACATATCACAGAGATCATTCACAGGGCTTAAGAGAATAAATATTAAAGTAGGGGTCAAAGGAGGAGAAAGAACCAGAGAAGACTGGAGCCTGGAAGTTTTGGTGAAGGGTGGCACTGTTAGCAGCCTAAATGGGTGGAGGTGGGTGATTAGAGGAGGGACATCAGCATTCCCTGAGGGCTTCGCTGTGAGCACTTAGTAGGACATCCACATAAAAGCGTCCACTAGTCCCTGGAAGCCAAAGCTCAGGTGACATTCAGGGGCTGGAATTTAGGTTTAGAAACCATCTTCATGGGCTTAGTTGTGCACCTGAAGAGTTATGTAGGAAACACACAGAGCAGGGAGAAGGGAGAAAAGGAGAGGGTAGCAGGGAGAGAGGGAGGGAGG
>PVJA010034559.1:0-22470 GCA_004027025.1 Myocastor coypus | reverse complement strand
TCAATGATGGTCAGAAAATATCATTTACAAGCTAAGTCAAAGGTATTTGATACTCAGAAAGCCAGTGATGATAAGCCCAGTACCTATGTTATAGAATAATAGTATCACAAAGCTTTTCTGCTGGAGGGTTGAGAATGTAAGTTAACAGACCGACAATTGGAGAAAAAGAAGGGCTATAAGGATAGCCAATATTTTGGCCATAGCCCTTCAAGGTCAATAAAGACTCAGGATATAAGAGAACCTGTGCTGTAATATCCTATAACTCAGAGGTGTCCCAAATTTCCTGGTCAAGGAGATTATGGGACCTCAGAGGAAAGGGATGAATGAACTGCAGTGCGTCTAAGGAGAGTCACCCCGAGAAAAACATTCTCTCAGGCTTTCACAGAAAGCAAAATGGCCAAGCAATGGTCGTGACTCGTCCTGAAGGCTAACACTAACAACAGTTCTACAAAGTACTGTCTATGGTCTCAAATTTAATCCTGAGGCGATTTGACCCTGGAAGATAAAAAAAAAAAAAATGAATGTTTAGTTATACAAGTCTTGCTTCAACTTGCCCTTGACCACCCAGCAAGAAAAAAAAAAATCCTTAATTACAATGCATGGAACACAGAGCTAGATTGGTGAGATGAGCTTTAGGAGGCTTAGATTCAATAGCCTCCAACATCACAAGCTTCACTGGTGGCACACTGCAATTGCAAAACCTTTGACTGTGTATGTATCTGCTTCCTCTTAGTCCAAAGAGAAGTATATTCTTTCCTTTTTTTCTCTTTCTTTCTTTTTTCTATGCAACATCAATAGGGAGGTGAGTCATGCCCGCACACTGCACTCTACAGAATGATTGTGAGGACAATATGCAGTATGTCAACTTTCAAAGAAAAGAAGGGGGAAAAGAAAAAAAAAACAATGTGGATTTAGAAAGGTTAATGTTTAATTGTTTGATCAAGCTTTTATACCTATATGTATTAATCTAAACTTATCTGATGATGAAAATATGTAATATAACCATTGTTAAATTTAAACAATAAAAAAATTTTAAAAAAGTGTAAAAGATGACAACTGGATGGGAAGAACAATTTGCTACCTACAGTCCTTTGTCCCCCTATGGTATACAACATGTGGAGTTTTCTGCTGTTGTTTTCCCTGGTTAGTGATGCCCAAGAGGCCCTGGGTGGATGCACAGCTGGCTTCTTGTGAGAAAAAATTTGTCTTGAAAAAGAACTTTCATTTTTTCAGCTGAAACTATATGCTGTAGTGGCCTCCTGTGACTGAAGGGAGAAATCAGTCAAGTTCTCAAATGAGAAGAGCAAACCAGGTGCATACTGATACACCCAGGGAATTCTCAGGGGTACTCTATGAATTCTGTTCCCTGTAGTGACACTTTCAACAAGATCAGAAACTCACGCCAAACTTAATGCATTTTTATGACCAGAATTGAAACAAGAGTGGCAAATGTCCCTCATCCTTTATACTGGGTCATGACTGTAATCTCATGGTCCTGTTCACATGTCAATGTCCTTACCAGAAGGGCAGGTAGATGATACAAGATTTCATACTTGTTCCATCTCCAACTTGCTCACAACGTGAAGACAGTTGCCTCGATCATAAAATCAGGCATGTACCTTTCATTTTGCATTTGACTCCTAGTGTGTGCAGCAAAATGAATGAGGCTGACCTCTCTGTGCTGTAGTCTGTCTGTCAAGTTATTTCCAGCACTTGGGTCCAGGGATGTGTGTGCATGTGTGCACCCATGTAAACACACATGGGCATATATGTGCACATGTCCACAACAGTCACAAGAATATTCATTTATTCACCTCTCCTGAGAGCTAAAGCCAATGCTGTCTCCAAAGGCTGCTTTGTAGGTATTGCAATTCAAAGAGTTATTCTGAATGATTAAATGAAAGAACGTTTATGTAAACAAATTTATTATAGATTCCAGGCATAATGTCACAACTGACTTTTCTTGTTCATGGAAGTCTACAGACTTGTCTAGCAGTCTCTTATTTCATGTAAATTGACACAAATGTATTCTATTTGTTAGGATAGAAAGCTGCATGTCTGGGATTCTTAGCCTTTCACTGTCTCAAGACTACATTAAAATTATACATACATCCTCCAAATACACATAATACCCAAACATTTCATATTCCTGTGGGTTTTATTGATGCAATAGTATCCTTTCTAAGACTAACCATGTACTTTCCAAAGATTATGCTATCAATCTCAGTAAAACCTGTTAATACTGAATTTAAATTTTAATTTGAGTTATTTTTTATTTGAAATTTCACTACTCTGGACATTTTTTGAAAAAATATAGAAACAATCATTTTCTTTATATAAAAGACGCACATAATTATGTGTGGGAGAGTAGAGGAATGAAGAAAGGACTATATAATTTTAATCTGCATCATTTGTTATCACACTGATGTCTGTGTGTAAATGAAGCTATGAGAAACATAACCAATGTATTCATGCATGTATTTGGTTTCTGAGTTATTGAGTTTCTCACAGAATGTTCAGGAAGTTGCTAGAAACTCTTCCTTGGAGGTTCAGATCCAATATTTTAGAAAGCTTTCCTGTTTGTAGTGCAAGGACCATCTAACCCATGGCTCATGTACTTGGGGGGACCACAGTGTAGAGAGTGGCTATGCACTGTGAGACCAAAGCTCTGACTTAAGTCTCATTAAGAAGCAGAAGAATTAAGTCCTTGATTTCCATTCAGCTGTGTTATGCCTGTCTATTTTATTTCTTCTTTTGAGTTCTTACACTAGGGACACTATACTATATTTACATATGTAGGTCTGGTTTATTGAGCTTATGAGTATATATTCAAGATATAACCACTTATATATGAAGTCTTCCAGCTTATCATTCTTCATATCTGAGTAATATTCCATTACATAAAAATACCACATCTTTTTCAACCATTCTGCAGATGATGGGCATTTTGGTTGTTCCCAGCATCTGGCTATTACAAATTAGGCTGCTATAAACATAGGTGCACAGATATCACTATGGTATGATGTTTTCAGTTCTTCTGGGAAAATTCCCAGTAGGGAGATAGCTGGGTTGCATGGGATTTCTAGTTCTGGTATTTTAAGGAGTCTCCACACTGCTTTTCATAATGGTTGCACCAGTCTGCATTCCCACCAGCAGTGGAGAAGTGTTCCTTTTTCTCCACAGCCTCTCCAACATTTGTTGTTGGTTGATTTCTTTATGGTAGCCATTCTTTTTGGGGTGAGATGGTATCTAAGTGTTGTTTTAATTTGTATTTCATGAATGGCTAAACAATGAAGTGACTGCAAGCAGAAAAGATAGAATGTATGGCAACGTCAAAGCCATGCACTTGTATACACAGGATGAATTAGATAATGGTCCTAAGAACCTCCAAAATGTTTTTGACCCTGAGGACAGCAATGTATAACAGTAAAACTGTGCTTAGAATGCCTGTCATTCTGGTCTTTTAGATGTGTGCTGTTTCTAATGTAATTTCAGTTACTGCTATACTCTCTCTCTCTCTCTCTCTCTCTCTCTCTCTCTCTCTCTCTCTCTCAAGTAAATGATTGGTTTAGAAGAAAACAAAAAGGGTATTAAATGAGAGTAAGAAACTAGAAAAAAATGTCACAGGATTTACCGGCTACAATTTGTATATACTTGGATTTCTAAATATGTAAAAACATGTAACTGCTTTTATCATATTCTACAGAGATTTATTAGAATATCAATGATTGTTAGAAAATACTAATTCCAAGTCTAAGATGTTTGATACTCAGAAAGACCATGATGTTATGCTCAAGTACCTACATTATAGAGTAATAGTTTCACTAAGCTTTTCTTCTGGAGGGCTAAGAATATAAATTTACAGACCAAAAATTAAGAAAAAGGGCTATGAGGATAGCCAGTGTTTTGGCCCTAACCCTTCAAGGTCAGTGAGGAATCAGGACATAAGAGAACCTATGCTGTAACATTCTATAACTCAGTGGTTTCCCAAGTTTTCTGTTCAAGGAGATTATGGAGCTACAGAGGAAAGGGATTGAAGATATACAGTGTGCCTTATGAGAGTCACCTAGAGAGAAAATATTCTCTCGGGCTTTCACAGAGAGCAAACTGGTCAAGCAATGGCTGTGACTAATCCAGATGGCTGACACCAACAACAGTTCTACAAAGCACTATACATGGTTCCAAAGTAAATCCTGAGGGGATTTGACTGACCTTGGGAGGTACAAAAGTTACATGTTTTGCTATACAGGTCTTGCTTAAACCTGCCCTCGGCCACCCAGCAGAAAAGTTTAACCACAAGGCATAAACCGTGAAGCTAGATCAGAGTGCTGAGCTGTAAAAGGCTTAAATCGGCAGCTTCCAACTTTGCCAGTTTTACCAATAACCCACTGTGATTATTGTACATTGGATTATGTATACAATTACTTTCTCTTAGTTCAATGAGAAAAAATTTTAATACCAATAATGATTAGAAAAATTATAACATCTACATTCTGTGCTCTGTATAACTAATAGGAAGACAACAATATGCATTGTATCAAATTTTGGAAATGTACTAACATGTTTTGAAACTGTCACATTGTTATTTCTTATTAAAAGTAATAAAAATAATAAACAAACAAAAAAAGATACAAAAGACAAAAATAGGTGTTATCACAGAATAAACAAAAGGTCAGTGTGCCCTCAAGACTGTTGAAAATAAAAAGGCTTCTATCTAAGCTCTCTTGGCCTCTTTCCTCACTCATGAGACAAAGATTATAGAGCCCCTCTTTAGCATATGCTCCTAAACTAGGCTCTGCACGCAGCTCACGGTCTTGCAGATCCAAGCAGAATTCCCTAGTGAACTCAATCTGGTTGGCATCAGATGGAAATTACAGCCAAGGAAATTCTCCATATTGTAACCCTATTATCTATCTTTCCCTCCATCTATCTCTCCTGGGCTATGAGTAGTTGGGCCTTATGGAAAGTTATCATTTGGATGCAAAACAATTATCCTAAAACAGTTAGCCAGAGTGGTCTGGACACAGAGATTTATCTTCCCTCTCCTTCAGTGAAGAACATCTATCTTCCATGACCTCTTGATTACTGAAGCTTTCAGAATATATTCTTTGGTCTGTGACACTGTGCACAGTGCTGGGTTGAGCATTAAATATCACCCTCTATGATTAATTGGAAGTTAATTAAATCTATCACTGAAACAATGGGAAGGCAATGAGCTATGTAATCATTGCAATAGTAAATGAAATGATGTACAGGTCTCTCCATCTCGCTTATTGACAATGATGGAGGGGTGGCAGGCCTTGGTTGCCTGGCCAAAATTGCTGCCTGACCTCACAGGCTGAGTCTCAGTTTCCACAGAGTCCAGGGACAAGGTGATGAGAAGCCTGCTTCTGACCATTGCTGCTGAGTGAAGGAGCCCCTGATGTGTCCTTTTCAAGGATTTTTTGTCTTGATACATCACCTAGCTAAAGTATGAGCAGTCAACTGCTCTGGTGCTGGTGGTTTTAGACTCTTCAGAGCTACAGGAAAACCCTCACTCCCAACTTTGCTGTGTGAGCAGAGCATGTATCCATCAACTGCTTAATACTTTTATCTTCCTTCAGTTAAAACTTCAGCATTTTCAGAATATTTTCTTGGGCCTACCCATGTTTGTCCTCACACACTCTGATCTACAAGGAAGACTGTGAAACAGAAAGGGCACAAGGTTTTGCTGAGTCCATATAACTAGCTGATGAGGGACAGCAGGGAGCTAAAATGGTACCAAAAGGTCAGCTAAAATAAATCCTTAGTTCTTATCTCCAACCTTGATTTAATTTGTAGGCATGAGGCCATAGAAGTCTGTGAAGTTCAGAGTAGTAAAACTGTCAAATTGTCAAGTTATCCAGAACCTCCCAGATCGGGATTGTTATATTCCAACATCTGGTAGCACAGGAGTTTGGACCTCAGGGTAGTTATCCAGAGTCTGTTCAGGTTTCCATGTCAAAATCCTACAGCCTGGCAATCAAAACAATAGGAGGTGGAGGCTGAAGCTACACAGCATGGCTGAGTTTCCTTGAGGACTCTTCTTGACTGGCAGACAGGCCCCTTCTCACTGTGTCCTCACACAGAGCATCCTCATAAACCCACAGCCCTATCAGGTTAGGGCTCTGTCCTTCATGGCCTCTCCAAACAATGATTATCCCCTTAAAGATCCTGACTCCCCACTACTGGTAGGAGTACAGGCTGGTACAGCCATTATGGAAATTAGTATGGGGATTCCTCAAAAAGCTAGGGTTGGAGGTCCCATTCAAGCCAGCTATTCCCTCCCACATATTTCCCCAAAATAACTAAAATCATCATACCACAAAGATCTTGACTCCAGATACAGAGGCAAGCACTTCAACACATAAATTTGGAAGCAGAGGGGAATAATTCAAAATTATACTTTCAAAAAATTAGCATTCAGTAAGAATTATAAATTAAGATAATCTCTTTGAAAGCTGGTGAACCAATATTGTAAGTTTCCACTCTTCCTAGATACCATTAAGTAGAAAAACACTTTCAGTTAGTTGTCAGAATTAACTTAGATTTTATTTCCCCTCTTTTCCTCCTGTCTCCCAAATTTAAATGGCAGCCTCCGCTTTTCAGAAGCTTGGTCCTGCCAGGAAGCCTGCCTTACTTTTTCAGATATTCACTGGACAAATGTGTGTCCTAGATATCAAAGGAGAGAAAGGAACTATCAACTTGCTGTGGTCCTCAGTCTCAGGGGACCCTCACAAAGATGAAAGCACTATTTTAGGATCAATTATAAACACATTAATTAAATAAAACTTTATCTCAGTATTGAAGTTTAATATTGTCTAGTAGCAAGCCAGTCGGGCAAACTTCTTATCATGGATAGACAAAGAGATAGCTATCCCCAAAGGCATTTGTCTTCTCTTCCTCTCTCCCCTGACACATGATCAGACCCATCTGCCCAATATCTCCTACCTCAATAGCGAGGGCTTTCAGGAGAGCACACTGGAGCTGATTCTAGAATGTTCTGCTCCATTTCTTCCCTAGAGATCACCAGCTCCTCCCTCGCTGGTGGCTGTGAAGCTCCCGAGCCATGAATTAGGGTTGATCCACACAGAGATCCTGGAGAGGGGGTGGTGGGCACACTTGCTCCAGGCCTTCACATATCTTCTCTTTGCTCACAACCAGTTCTTTCTAAATGCTTTGCTGCAGTGTTCCCCCTTCCTTCAGTTGTTGCACCAAATGCTCTTGATCAAGTTAGGCTGTTTCTGACCACTTGGCAATGCCTAGATGACCCCCAAAGTCTCATGTGGTCAGGGGATGAGCTTTTTCAGAACTGACTGGGTCTCAAATGTGTGATTCATTCATGGTGCAATGCTGGAAATAAGGGTGGGTGATTACTAAATCATCCCACTGATGGGACTGGAACAACCCTGATGAAAAGAGGCTTGCCCTTGCTGCTTGTTATGCTACTGTCTGCCCACCATGAACTGCTTCTCTTTTGCCACTCCCGAAAGCCAGCTAGTTATGAACTGAAACCTCTAAAAACTATGAACAAGCGGCTGGGGAGATAGCCCTGTGGCACAAATGCCTGCCAGGCAAGTGCAAGGTTATGAGTTTGAACCCCGGCCCCACAAAAATAGAAAGAAAGAAAGAAAGAAAGAAAGAAAGAAAGAAAGAAAGAAAGAAAGAAAGAAAGAAAGAAAGAAAAACTGGGGCTGGGGAGATAGCTCCATGGCACAAGTGCCTGCCTGGCAAGTGCAAGGTGGTGAGTTCGAACCCTGGTCCCACCAAAAAAAGAAAAAAAAAAAAAGAAAGAAAGAAAAACTATGAGCAAAATAAAACTTCCCCCTTGAACGTTGGGTATTGAATATTTTCTCTCAGCAATGAGAG
Organism: Myocastor coypus; assembly: GCA_004027025.1. NCBI lineage: Eukaryota > Metazoa > Chordata > Mammalia > Rodentia > Myocastoridae > Myocastor > Myocastor coypus. The sequence goes on along the minus strand of PVJA010034559.1, from coordinate 14,583 downwards.
AAAAGTAACCAAGGCACTGACCCTATTAAAATGGGGACTTCCCCCTGCCTGTCCCTTTCTGACATCTTACTCTACTTTCTTTCTAAAATATTAATCTCTACTTAACACTGTAAACTGCTTACTTATTCTCCATCCTCCACCACTAGAATGTCAACTCCCTGAAGTCGGAGGACTGACCATAGTGCCTATGTTTATCTGTATCACTGAGCGCAGCACACTGGATAGCACATTATGAGTGGTTTGATGAATGAATGAATGAATGAATGAATGAACTGCAAATGTAAGAAACAATGGCAAGCAAACAAATAGGTTAGTATCACAAGGCCAAGCAAGCCATGGAGGCAGAGGACCGGACAGAAGAATCTGAGTACACATCCAACACCCAAGCTAACATCTGGAGCCACAGTTACCTACCCTTAGTATACGAGGTTTGGGCTCTTTCCTCCCATCCCTATGGACATCTGTGAGCTGTGGCTAGAGTGCACTGGGCGTGAAGATGGTGAAGTAAGCTACTGGTTTCAGGAGTCCCAACCTTGAGCAGCTAGAAGGGCGAGGCAGGGTTAGCTGTAATATCCTCTTTTGAGTTGTAAATTTCTCAAAATTGAAAGGCCTACTTCATACAGTGGTGGATAAAAGTTGATACTATTATTTTTATTCTGAGTTTGGTCCTATGCTTTCTCCAAATATTCACACTTTCAGTGTTCTGTAAGTAAGGAAATGAATAAATTAAATCCAAAATCCATTTGTAAAAAAAAAAAAAAAAAAACAGAACAGGATCAAAAAGAAAATGAAACAAAGAACTTCCTTGAAAATACTTTACGACAAATAGGAGTGGTCAATTTTTGCTCAAAGAATGTCTTGGGCTAATCTAAGTGTATAATTGTATTGCTGATGTCACTTCTGGTCATAATGACTCGGAATATGATAGCCAAGAGAATGTAATTAAAATGATTGGAGAACTTTTGTTTACTTATTTAAGCCTATTGACTTAAAGACTCTGGGCAAATGTACAAAATGCTCATTTGAATTTCAAATTGAATCCATCAGCTAAAGTTACATATTTTTTAAGTCAAATTTGGAATCCTAAGCCATTAATTCATAACCAGTCTTCTGCAGAGTACATGAATTAGCCTATCACAAAGATAATATAACATTATTGAACAACATAAAATAATAATTTCCTTTTATTTTCCCATAATGTCTGAGTTACAGGTTTCCTGGCTCTTTCATAATGCCTGATGGTGCCACAGGGCAAATACGTGTGAATTGCAGCTGCAATATGAAAAGTGACTCCAGAAAAGGAGGGTTGGGCTTTCAAGCTGATTCCCTGTCAGTAGCCTCTACATCAAACTGCCTCCGTGTCTAGGTCAAGCACTGCCTCTCATAGATGCCCACACTGTCAAGTGAGCCCAAGATCGAACAGGGCAATGTGTGTATTCTGCCTCTTCAATCGCCCCAATGATGATAATCTTCATGAGATGGGGGATGTTGGTGAGAGGGGGATGATCTGATTTTACCTTATCATGAGCATATAGTATGCTGACTGCCTCTCAAAGAGACGTGAAACGTGTGAATGGATTGTAAGACTGCCTACGTACACAGGAAACGAGCATTTTCAGTGTGCCCAAAGTCTGGCTTCTATGATGAGAGATTCAGAGTTTGAGCTGACAAAAGCAGATGGTGTTAGAGAAGTGATTATGTGAGCGAGCATAACTGTTTCAAAGATAAGGAGAATGAAAACAGAGGCATTTGCCGGCTTCTAAAAGAAGGTAGGAGGGCCAGGGATACAGCTCAGTGGAACAGTGGAACAGTGCCTTCCTGAAAAGTACAAGGTCCTGAGTTTGACTCTTGACAACATAAAGAAAGGAAGGAAGGAAGGCAGGGAGGGAAAGAGGGAAGGAGAGAAGGAAGAAGCAAGGGCGGGAAGGGGACAGACGACTACCATCCTAGATTCACTTAGCCTGACATCAAGTAGCCTCTGAGTTAAACAAAGAGGAAAGGGTCATCATGTTCACTTTCAGTGGCATAAATAAAACATGGTATTTGCATAAATAGACTCCAAGAGGATCTGAATCACTTGTTTTACAATGTTTTCTTTTTGTTGTTGTGGTGGTGGTAGTGGTGGTGGTAGTCTAGATCATTTGTTTAGAGCTGAGTTCTTTATGACTGAGAGCTGGAAATTGAGGCTCATCCACGTTTTTTCTTTGCTTGATGCCAAACAATTAATGTAACTATCACTGAGCTGGCCCAGGCATTTGATGTCACATTGACATAACCACCTCTCCCTATCTTGTTTTATCAGTTAGGAAAATTAATACAACTGATATGCAAGGTTTCCATGAGCCCCACACATCTATGAACCCAGTAGTCACTTGTAGCCCTGTTCCCTTCTGTGGGCATTCATTGTTCTCAGACATAGAAAAACAAGAGAAGGTAGTGAAGAGAAAAGGTAATGAAGTTAATCACCTGTGAGTTCAGGTCCTGACTCAAACTAGTTATGTATTAAGCCTTGGCCAAGCTAATCCTCCCTGAAGCCTCACTTTCCTCATCTCCAACATGGGGTAAGGGCAGAGCAGTATCATGGATGCTATGAGAATAAGAAAAAAATGTGCTTGGCATGGTCCTGGAATGTAAGGCATGCTTAATAAATAAGGACTGTTTTAACTAAAGATCTTCAAGTGACAAAATCAACACCAAGATATCATTGTGTATTACTCATTTGCAATATTTTGATTTGGGAAGATCCATAGAATTTTGTGATGAATAGTTGTATGATTCTCACAAAACAGTACTATTTTGATGAATGGAAAGAATGAAGTGAAAACAATTTTCCTTCTGGGATAGTATCAGAAAGTTTCCTTAGCCTATCACACTTTGAGCTCAGTTAGGAAAGACCTTCAAACCCAATTCTAACATGTATCAAAAGGACACATGTCCTCATTCTCAGGGAAACCAACAAACAGCATTCAGATTACTTCCCCAGGGCTTTGGTCGCTCCTTCATTACTGGCACAATGCTCCTCGGCCCTGCAGCCAGGCCAGTCAGCTACACCAAGCAACTTAAGGATCATGAGAGATCCTTTTTAATCTTCTCATGTGGTTTTGCTTCATTTTAATTAATTTTATTTTAATGACATAGTAATTATAAATATTAATGGGGTACAACATAAGGTTTTGATCCATGTATATAGTGGGTAGTGCTGATTTTCCACAACTGACTTTCATCACCTTGAATTTCTACCATTTCTTTATGGTAAACACATTCAAAATCTCTATTTTGAGAAATATGGAACATTATTGGTAATTATGTTCACCCTATTATACGATACAACAACAGAACTCATTCTTCCTGTTAACTGACCATCCCCTGCCCATCTTTTCCTCCCTTGCTCTCTTTTTTGTTTTATTTTATTTTTCTTTCCAGGATGACAAGAAAATTCCAAATGAATATGAACCTGGCTTAGGTGGCACTTTCGAGGTGGCTCCAGGGAAGCATTCCAGTGGCCATGCAAACGACGTGAAGGAATGCCGAGGCAGGCGGCAGTGGAAGGCCTAGTAGACACCCATGCAGTGGCTCTCCCCACCACTAATGTTTTCTGTTATGCTTAGAACTGACAAACAGGATACTTGATTTGATGAACTACTGTGTGGGGTGACTTATTTGAAAAACTCTACACCTTTCACTTTGCCTTCTACATAAAGCAGTCAGGATGAGGACATAGCTCAGTGGCGTAAGTGCCTGCCTGGCAAGCACAAGGGCCCAAGTTTAATCGATGGAATTAAAAAAAAAAAAAAAAAAAAACTACATAAATCAGTCAAGTTGTAATAGTGGTTTTTCGTGCATCTTGATGAAGTGCAGGGGTAGAACTGGAAGTCATAGGTTCAAATCTTGACTAGGCCTGTCATTGTTTATACAGAGGATGTAATCTATCTTTCTATCTGCCTCCCACTTCCTGAGGTAATACATGTAAAGTGCTGAACAGAGTACATGGCTTTAGGGCTCCCCTGGGACCTGCCCACGTGCCATCTTGATCCAGCAGCGCTGTGGCTCCACCTCAGAGCTGCCCACCCTTCATCTTTTTTTGTGGGACTGGAATTCAAACTCAGGACCTTGCACTTGCCAGGCAGACACTTGTGCCACAGAGCTATCTCTCCAGCAAGGATTTTTTTTTTCTGCCCTCCATCTTCATCCACCAGCGCGGCAGCTCCACCTGATACATGCCCACGTGCCATCTTGATCCAGCAGCATGGCTGCCTGCCGGTTCCACCTCGGACTTTGCCTTCCACCCTGGCCAGGTCATGCAGCAGCCTCAGCCCACATCTATGCCCTGACTCACCATCAGCTCAAGCTCCAATTCCACCCACCTTCCTAACCGGGCCTCACGACTGCCAGATAAGAATTCTCTCAGCCAGCGTTCATCGCCCAACTCCACAACTGCCCAAACCCTGACTCCACCTGCTGGCCCCACAGGACCACCAACCTTCCCCACACTGCTGACCACTGTCCTGACACACTGGGCCTCGTGTCAGCCAGCTGCTTGAGCTCCAACTTGAAGCCAGGCACGTCTGGAGGGGAACAAGCTTGATGGATCCAGACCCAAATTTCCATGGGCGTTAACTGCATAAGTCCATCGAAGTGCAGAGATCACTGCTATAAAAAATGATAACGACAAAGAGCAAGATCCAATCTCAGGACCCGAGTCCACCCAAAACAAATACAGGAGACACTAACATGAAAGAAAATGGAAATCATGCAGACAAAATCTCTGAATCGGTAGCATCTGAGATAGACAAATGCAGAAATGTACAGAGCAACTCATATCAGAGATAACATCTGAAGTAAAAAAAGAAATGCATGAATTAATAGACTTTGAAGTGGAAAAACAACCGCAGAAATGTATAGAAGAAACCAGAGCAGAACCTCTGAAGAGTACATGCTTTAGCAAGCACTCCAGTGGTTAAAGAATGTTTGTTTGTACAAGTATGACTACCACTACCACTACCACTACCACTACCACTACCACTACCACTACCACTACCACTACTACTACTACTACTACTACTACTACTACTACTACTACTATGACTACTACTACTACTCCACAAGGGTAATGTCAGTAAGCTTTCATATGGCTGAGTATTTTTCTTAGGTTGGCATTAATTTAAAAGCTTCCTGTCTTGTAGAAGATACTCAGAGACTGCTCTATGGAAGAGACTTACTGCCAAATGCTTCATTGTAGCTTCATCACTTTAATACTGAAACATTTATGTGGACAATATCATTTCATCATAAATGAGAAGATTATACTCTTGAACTGTAATCCATCCATTGATTTACAGGCCTAAGTTCCTCCAAAGACTTGCACAAATGCTTGTGGCATTTCCTGGTGCCAGACTTTGCATTTGAATTTGTGATCTAGATGACAGATATGTGAAATAATATGTCACCAGACAAACCTCTGGTGATAACCCATTTAAGGAGTTCAAGCAGTGATGGATTAAGATTCAATCAACCACATCACTTAATCCAAGTCTTTTTCAGTGACACAGGCTCTGATGCTTTAAATAAATAAGTAAGTAAGTAAATAAATAAATAAATAAATAAATAAATAAATTACCTTTCAGAAGTAAGGCTTTCTAGTTAGCATCCCACCCTGTGGTGCTTCCTCCTCCACAGTAAGCCCTGGAGGCCCCAGCACAAATATCACCTGTTTCTGGAAAGTAGACTTCAATGGCTGGAATTAGCTTCTGCTGCAACTGACTGGTTACCTTTACTTTTAAACTTTCCTCTTCCAACTCAATGGAGGTTTACTTATGTGCTCAGCTTACCTGGCAACAACCATTTTTGAAAGTCTGGAGCCAGAAGGACTTGTATGACTTCTTAGGTGGTAAAGAGTTCATTTAAAAGCAGCCAAGCAGTTCAAAACCAGCAGGTCAAGGCTTCTCCTGGGGAGGAAGTGACATATGCAAGATGGGCCCCGCCTCTCGAGAGAAACACTTACAACACTTTGGATGGCCTTGACTTCACAATCAGTCATTTGTATGGAAACAGAAAGGATGCTAGAAAAATCGCAAGGCAATTCAAGAGTGAGGAGTATGCCCACAGTGTGATGAGGTTGCCCTAGAAGAAAAACCAGAGAGGCAATATTCTTTGCTCTCCCCACAGGGTCTCTCTGCCTGTGGAATTCGTGTTCACCTTGAAGGTGCTGCCTTTGAGTTGCTGGAAGGTCAGGCTTAACTGGTTCTCCATTCTGGCTGCATGCATGGGATCATCCAGCAATCGCTTGTAAGAATCTGAGGTTCACTGTACACTGGAAGCTTGAGAAGCAAATTAAAAGAGTTCAGTTGTATCTGTGATTTGATGCTGCTCTTTGCTTCCTTCCTTACCTGACATGTTCATCTAATTTCTGCCCTGTGACAAAATAACTGAGATGAAGAGGCAGAAGAAGATAAGGTTTCATTGGACTCGCATCCGTGGCCCTTGGCTCCACTGTGTATGGCTGCTGTGAGGCAGAGACTTCCTGGCAGGGAACCTGTATATATGCAGAGGTCACAAGGTGCTCAGGAAGCAGAGTGAGAAGGAAAAGAAGAGGCTGGAATCCCAATGTCCTCTTCAAGGTACGGCCAGGTGCAGCTTCTGTGACAGCCCACAGGCTGGAGCCCATGCCTTTGGGGTCTTTCTCGTCTACCTCAGGTCTCTATACCTTTGTCTCTAGAACACACATAAGGCTGGCCTGCTTAGCAATGCAGCACACTAGTGCTTCCTCACCCTGAACTTGAACTCCCTTTCAAAAGACTCTGCTTGATAGTGAAGTACTCCTTTTCCCAAATAACTCCAAGGCAAGCCTTTACAGGTTATTTCAGATAGCTACACCCAATCCCAGTAGCTACCTGCTGTACCACACTGTTCTTGTCTCATTTCTGGAAGCAGAAATGGAAACAGCCAATAGTACAGCTCTGAAACAGAATGCTGGCGGGGGCGCCCCCCATCATGGTGGGTGGGCCGAGGAGCAGCTGGTTAGGATGAGGGGATGTGACACACTGCTTTTCACTTCTCTTCATCAATTATTTCTATTTTCAGGAGTCTCTCTGGATTTCCTCAGCTTGTTTGATAGCAATAGATGTTGGTATCCTAACAGCAAGACAATATTTAGAATAAAGCACTGACTAGCAACTAGAGGTAAGATACGAAAAGTAAAATTTAAAACAAGTAAAAGTGTTTCAGATTGTTTTACTTGTTTGAGATAATATTGTCTAATCCAGAGAATGATGAACCACAGTCTCAGGGCCAATCTAGTCCACGATCAGTGATTTAGCAACTGCTACTGCCTATGGGTGCATTTGTCCTACAATTACAGACTTGAGGAACTGTGACAGAGACAATATAACACTTGCAGTTTCATGAAGGTACTGTCTGGCCCTTTACAAAAGAAATTTGTCAATTTATTTAATCTTCAGGACAGAATGCAGTATATAGAAATTAGAATACACCTAAAAATTCAACACTCTTATGATATCAATATGGGTGTGTGTGTGTGTGTGTGTGTGTGTGTGTGTGTGTGTGCTACTAATGTTTAAACCCAGGGCCTTCATACTCAGCTATATCCTCAGCCTTTTTTTTCCTCATTTTTTTATTTTGAAACAGGGTGTCACTAAATTGCCCAGCTGGGCTTGAACTTGCAATCTTTCTGTCTCAGCCTCCCAGAGCGCTGACATTACAAGTGTGCACCACCATGCCCCGTTCCCTCCAATACGTTAACAATTTCATCATAAAAATCACCTTCCTTTGTTTTAGATAGAAATGAATATTGCATGTATGTGCCTGTGTATGTTGGGAAATGTGTGTGTACCTGTACAAACATTTAGAGGTACCCTGAAATATCACAGGAAACACATTTTATGTGAAGACTTCCTGAGTAATCAGAGTTTTTGTACACTCAGGAGTCAGTTAGGTAAAATGCTAGAGTGGCTCCATTTGAAGCTAAGGGAGCGAAGGCAGGCTCGTGCTGTGCCACTGCCACTACATCTCCACCTTTATAATCAGAGCCTGATGCCTCCTCAAGACTGTGTGAGTCACATGAAACCATCTACTCTGTGCAGATTACCTGTTGTGCTGCGGCCAGACAGTGCCTTGATGCAACTTCTAGAAGTAGCATCTGAAAAGACTGTGACCAGCCACTGACACCTGTGGTGGCCATTCCCTGTTCTGCCTGGCACCCAACACTGCTATAAAGAACACAACGTTGCGCATGAAGAATTCTTGAGAGCACAGGTCAGCATGCAAGGTGCTCTGCCAGGTGTGCAGCCCGAGCAATTTCAAAAGTACTCAGAGAAGTTTGTCACTTTCTGCCTCCTTGGATTTATGGCTCATCTCTTGGTATTTCCTCACTGACATTTCCTCCTTCAACTCTTCCTTCATACCTGTCATCTCTCTCTCTCTCTCTCTCTCTCTCTGTCTCTCCCTTTCTCTCCTGTTCCTTGCGCCCTTGTCATACTCCCCTTTGATCCTTTGCTCATTTCTAATTCTGAAAGCTCTTGAGAAAGGGGGAGGGGAGGAAAACAAAAGGTTAATTTTCTCCAGCCTGCCCAGGCTGACTTAATGTAACAGAAGGCAGCAAATTGTATTGATTTAGTGACATGCAACTGTCCAGAAAGAGCTATTTATACATTATTCAGGACAAACACTGTCATAATGGACAAACAGCAGCAGCATCTGGGATGTTAATGTCTACAAATAAGATTATTCTTTGAAAGGATTAGGATGGAGCATTTTGTGTAATTAGATTTCTCCGTTTCAAGAATGAATTGCCTTTTAGCAATAAAAGCTGTCACTGAGAGAGCCATTAGCTCCTTATAACTGAATTAAATGCATAATTAGTGACATGATTACATTAGGATTTGTTTCATTTTTAACTAATCTGAGGGGGAGGGGCGGAGGGGGCGGTGCCATTTCCAGGTCACTGCGGCCCTGCTCAGCTGGGCCAGGCCTCAGCTGGCGAGCTGAAGTTGGTAAAAGTCAGGCGTGTGTGAATCAGAGCCCGGGCCTCGCCACGGCGATGGCCAAGCTATTCATCACCGGGTGGTGGGTGACAGTGACTGATGGGCTAGGCCCGGGCCTGGCACTTCACCAGTGCAAGAATCATACGAGCCAGGGAGCAGAATGACAGCTGGAGCGCCGTGTCAAGTGGTGGAGAGACCAGAGCTATTAATAATGTGTGCCACATGATCTGGGCCTCGAGAAAACAATGATTTAGACATTGAAGAGAATAAAGATTTTACATTTAGTCTGGGGTGGCTCTTCTCTTGGCACTTGTAGAATAAATAGCTATGCAATCAGCATGTATGAAAATCAGGCCATGCATACATTAAAGCCCAGCCTGGGAGGAAGGAGCTACAAGGAGGGATTACAGCCCTGGCTCCATAGGCTGCACATCTCGGTGATCCTTAGCATTTCTGAAATGCCCTGAGGAAACAGAGAAAAGGCCTAGCAGGAGGCGCTGCACTGGCCAATCACTTGTTCTCTTGGGCCAGGTCTCTTTCAGTACTTTACAGCTGCCTTAAGAGGACTGAAGAGGCCTGGACTCTCCCCTCAGGAGGCTGTCTGGAAAGTAGGTCGATGAACCCATTGCTGGAGTGCAATGATATTTTCTTTCTTTCTTTCTTTCTTTCTTTCTTTCTTTCTTTCTTTCTTTCTTTCTTTCTTTCTTTTACATTTTCTTTACCATGAGGGACTTGTCATCTTGTTTCTTGATCTGAAAGTTGTGTGAAGCAGAAACGGGAGCCATAAGGAAGGAACAGCAAAGGGAAGCAAACACACTTCCTTTCAAGTCACTCTCCAAGGCCTCTGCTAGCAGAGGCAGTGGTAGGGAATGCAACCTAACCTGTGCACAAGGAGATCGGTCTGGCTGGGCCTGAACAGGCCAACACTAGTGGTATTGGGCATTGGAGTCCAGATGGTTTTGAGTCTCTACCTACAGTGGTGTGGCCCTCTGCAACAGACAGATGAAGAAAGGGCAACTTGAAGGTCCCTCAAAGATACATCTTTTACTCTCCATCCTGGAGCCTACAGAATACTCTCATTTTGAGATTCGTGATGACCAGGGTTGACTGGCCCAAGGTCATCTTTTGAGAGTGAACTCTAAAGACAGGAAATAAATTAAAATCTCATAGTTAGATAAATATGCTTGCAGACTTAAAATTTCAGAAGTACATGATCAAAATGTAACACAGCACAAGAAAAGATTGTGGGTCAGGATGAACAAGATAAGAGAGAGAACAAAGTGCCACTGGGAACCACAATGGCTTGGTGAGACAGTCCCTCCATGTCCTCCTAAGAGATGGCTTGAGCTCTGCTAATCTTGTGTTAACTATCCCATATCCAAGACTTATCAAATCTGCTTAGCAAAATGCTCAGCAAATGTCAAAGTCAAGAAGAGAATAGAAATTCTTATTTTTTGAAGTTCCCATTTATGTGAAACTTAAATTTTTAAGATTTTAAAATGTCATGCATTCTTTAAGAAGACAGAGAGCTTTCATAATGTTATGCCAGGAAAATATATGTAAAAATTCACATATAACCTTTATATATTAGTGAACATTAAGATTTCCTATTCTTTGAGGCAAATATTGACCTTGACTTCACCTCAGTCAATATTTACCTCTCAGGTCAATAGATCTTGATGTTCACCTCAACAGAAGTCAATATCTACTTATTATCTCATTTCTATCTGCCAGGTACCAGTGTGTAATCAGTAATGTGAATTTTCTTCCCTTATGCATTTCTTGAGGTTAAGATGGGATTAATTTGGGACCTCATGCTTTCCATTTGTTAAATACCTTCTCCCCACAAGAGCTAATGGCAGCTCCATGCAGAATATTAACGATGCATTTTTCACCTTTTTCATAGCTCACTACTCTAAATTAAGGTACCAAACAGTAGCAGAAAATATTTTAAGATGAAAGCATCATTCGTTTATTCAGCATGTACATAATATCTGGCACCAGCCTATATCCCACAGACCCGGTGGAGTTACAGATAAACATGGACCCGGCCCTCAGGAAACTTCCTATCTGCAGTGTTCCCAACTTTCTGGAGGGATAGTATCACTAGAATGGATAGTAGAGTACAATTCTCCATGCAGGCTGAGATAAATCACTGGAAGAGTGCTCTGGGTTTGTTTGTGGTTTGGTTTGGTGAAGGAGAAAGATTTTGTTTTGTTGATTTGGAGTGAAAGATATGATTTTTACAGTACACCCAGTGGTGTGCCCTTGAGCAGGCTAGTAGGGAAGGGGCCCTGGTTTGCCATACTTGCTGGCCTCTGTAGTGTAAATCTTCCCCATATGGCCAAGTTCAAACCATCAGTGGGATGTCACAGATATGGCAATGAGGAGAGATATGCAGAACCAAAGCACATTTGTGCTGCTTTGGCACAGCTCTGCTGCCCTTGGCCTAGGTTGTCTGCTAGTGGCCTTTTACCACCTTTGATTTTTTGAGCTTCATTCTGCCTCTTTTACTTCCTCCCCTTCTCATTTTCTGCTTTGCCCCATCTCTATCTTCTTTCTTTTTCTCTAACTTTGCCACCTTGTTTTTTCTTTTCTTCCTCCTCTTCCTTCTTCTCTGTCTCTCTACCTTCTTTCTATACTTCTTGTGTATATGAACCTTTTAACATCTCTGTTTCAAAGTCCCTGAAGATGAGACACACAGTGAAAATCAGAATGTCCTTTACAAGTGGTGCTAATTGATGTGTGGCAGGATAATGTGTACTGGCTTAGTCGCACAGACCTCATAACAAATTGTTTACGATATTTTGGAATTCAGAACCTCATAGATTCCATCTTGACCTTTACCCAAGGAGGAAGTAGATGAACACCCCTGGTATCTTCCATTAGTGCTATGGTATCCCAACCTTTTACTCTACCTGATTTTAATGTTTGGTTTTGCATGACCTCTCTTGGTCATTGTCTATAAAATCCAGTTTGAACTTTTCCGTCTTCATTCTGTTCATGAGAAACATTAATGAGGGAGGCTTAGTCTACTCACAGTGACAAGAGTCTAACCCTAAATTATAGTAGTACATAGGGGGATAAGATATTATGTCATTTAAATGATGAATGTATGTATTTTAAGTCATTAATAAAGAAATTTAGATGGACTTGACGTTTTGAATAGATGGCCATTTACTCCTTGGATAGCTTTTGTAATTTCTAGATAAATTTAGTGGCTAGGTTCTGGCTTTATTTTTAGTTTCAGTGACATATGTGTTTACAAGCCAACTACAACTTTTGGGAGAAAAGGTCATTCTAGACTTTCTCCATGAGAGCATTCAGCAATATCTTAGTACTGTGTGCACTAAGAAGAGCCTGGGACATGGGTCAATGGTGATGTGTACAGTTTTACCTTGTTAAGTAGATACATTTTTGCAGATACACCTGCACCATGCTGTATTAAGGAAGAGCAGAAATTTATTTCACCAAGAGATATAAATTGAGAATCTACTTAATACTATAGGACCACAAACAAGTTATTTCATTTCTTGGAGCCCCCATTCCTTCATTAGTAAAGTAGAAACAATAATATATACTTTATGTTTTTTGGAGTTTAGCTGGAGTACCACAAATAAATCACCTAGCAATCTGATGGATAAAAGGAACATGGCATATTGCTTCTCTCTTCCCTGTGCCACTCACAACTAAAATCAGCAAATATATAAGGATCACAATGATGATAGTATTTTGATTATGTTTTAATGCATGAATATATACATGAATATATAACCACACACATCCACTCACAAATACAAAGATATCTTCTTGTAAGTATGGACTAAAAAATTGCATGTGAAGAAGAAATGATCATGATAAGTAAGGACAGTAACAAGGAGAGAAATGAATGGTCTGTACAGACGGATCTGTAGTCACCGAGTTACAGCTTATGAAGGGCAGGAACAGGCTCATCACATGGTCAAAATGTCCTGAAAGTTAACCCAATGCATTGTCTCCGAGATGGTAAGGAAAATAGAACTTATTTTTGAGAAAGAATAATTCAATTTTTTCACTTTTAAAAACCAAAAAGGTAAGCATCTTCCCAGATAAAGACAGGAGAATTTTCCCCAGAAAGTACTTTAAGAAAATTTGCATGTCTAGGAGCCAGTGAGATAGCTCAGCAATCTAAAATGCCTGTTCAAGCAAGCTTAGACAAGTGCAGAGGACCATGGCTCGATCCCTGGCACCACATGCCACACCAGCTCCACTCTCAAGGTGGTCTGCGCTGGCCCAAAAAAGAAAAGAAAAGAAAATTTAAGTGTCTAGGAAACAATCCAAATAAGGTTTCTCAAGTGTCTAGACTAAGAATGACCAATGTGGAACCCGTATCTATTGAAGAGACACCAAGACATTTTCACTCTGGCTTTTTGTAAGAAGAAGGACTACCATCCAAATATAATGTCTATGAATGAAATCTAGGTTCATTTTAAAACATCATAACATTATTACTCTGAAATCGTGGGCTCTATGTGTGGATTCACATTTGCATGTTTGTTTATATTTAATATTATGCTTGGTCCCACTCAGGTCTGACAAAAACCTCCCAGAAACACACAACTCTAAGAGACACTGTTTTGCTTCCATACTCTGAGAAGGCTCTTTCATAAACCCTCAACAACTGGAGAACCTGAGAGCTGTACAAAAAGTGTACCACCCTCATAGACTGCTCGTGGTTTAGGTGACTTATTTTCACCTAGAGAAGCCTCGTACTCAAGTTTTTCTGCAAACCAGTGCTCAGGCACCATGGAATTTCCCAGCTGCTTTTCACTGTCTTATTACTTTATTCTCCATCCACGATGTACAATATAGAATTCAGTTAAAAGAAAAACAGCTCCCAGTAGCAATGGTGCTCATTTCCAATAGCTGTGTTGTGTCTGACACAGTTAAAATGGCGATCATTTCAGTTTTAAAGTGACTGTGACGAAAATCAATAGATCTCTTTCACCTCTGAAAAACTGGGTTCAGATCTGAATTTGCTCTCAAGTGAAATCAATTTGGTGGCCTCTTAACCCAGTGTCTGGGAACCACTGGTGCCCGTCACACAATCACCCTGGTGCTTTTATACAGCCTGGTTGCCTTCTCGCTGGGGAGAGAAAGGAGCATAGGAGAGGATAAAGCCAAGATGGTTTGAGAATGAAAGTTGACATAAGGGAACTCTGTCAACCACCAGGCAGGTGATGGTCATTCTTTACCAGGTGGGGTATTTGGGCATTTAAGTGAGTGAGGGTAAGGTCCATCCTGGTGTCAGAACCCATTGCTGCAGGGGGTCCTTCCTTCCATGACTAAAACCAGGTATGCTGCCCATTTCTTTTATCTTTTAAAACTGAAATAAAGGTTACACTTAAAATCCACAATAAGAGCCAGGCATGGTGGTGCACACCTGTAATCCCAGCACTTGGGAGGCTGATGCAGGAGGATTGGTGCGAGTTTGAGTCCAGCCTGGGCTACAAAAGTGAGCTTAAGGCCAGCATCCACTGCATAGCAAGACCCTGTCTCAAAAAAAAAAAAAAAAAAAAAAAAAAAAAAAAAAAAAAAAAAAAAA